>JAFBMS010000093.1:1282500-1332500 GCA_019788955.1 Albula glossodonta
TTTGTATCCTCTGTGCCAATGTGGCTTTTGATTGCTTATTGCTTATTTGATTGAAGCCTGCAAATGCATGCTTCTCATTGGCTAATGCAACTTCACCGTGAGTTTTTCTTTGGACGAAAATTGCAGATGCAACAGGTTAAAATGGCTAAGCGACCGGTTCAGCAGGACCTTAGAAGTTTTTTGAGATGTTAACCAGTCTTGTGTATTATTAATACATAAAATGTCCCTTAGCAACAAAACTTTGGCAACAGCTCAGCCAATGTTTGATCTTGAATGAGACCCTTGCAGATAATCACATGTCCACGTGTTCATGAACATGTTATATAGCTTGGCAGCTAACCTGTTCACTTGTGAGCAAACAAACATGTGCGCTATCTAACGTATTTATTTTCTTGAAATAACATGACCGTTTTTGTATGAATAATGAGTTTCAACCACATTTTCTGTCTTTTTTCTTATGATTATGCATGAACATAAAAATGTAGGCATGTAGCACCATCCTTCTACTCCGAGGATGACCATCCTCCTTGATTTGTTTTTTTTTTTTTTTTTTTTTTACAGATCAACCACTGGTTACAACACCTACTATAACACACTATGTCACATCAATAACAACTATTACATGTACATGTCATATTGGACATTCCTACATAAAAAAGGCCATATTCTGAGTAGCAGGAGAAACATTGTTAAACAGTATAGAATAACGATGAATTTTAAATTGAAAATGAAAGAAGAAACAATGCAACCATCGTGGGTGGATGATGCCAAAAATAAATAAATATTTATATTACAATAAATGTTTTGTTGACACATCTGCACCTGTGAATGTGTCTGAGATGAAGAGACACTAATGAAAACCATATGCATGTATAATTCATTTCTTGTTTTCCATATTGCAAGTTTCAATATTGTGAGGCCAGCCTGACTCCCAAGTGGCGAAATTGATTTAATTTGACAGAAATGCATTAGCACCTATTAATGCAGGCAGTTCTCTAATGAGAACGACAATGTTTGACTGTTTAAGGCCCCTCAGATAAGTGCCTCACGCACTCAATTATGGAGACACCGATAGCGTTAGCACATTAGCACGTTAGCTCGTCAGCATTTGCCTCTTTAGGACCACAATGTGAGGGTCTTAGCTGGTGGTGTTTTCTAGAGAATACATACTTCTCCTCAATATAACACAATCTGTTGTCTCTCAGACATTGCTTTTTGGCAAGCCAGGTTTTTCCCGGAGCATTACCAACTGTTATGTTGTAAATGCACATCATTCCTTGCAGTGATTTTACGTACGACAGGCTTGCCATGGGTGCAGTTCCACCACATGGCTTGTGGGGGCAGTAAGGAACAGCCTGGTTTTTTGGACAGGCTTGTGTTTGACAAGAGGGAGAGTTGGGTTAGGGTTTTGGCCCTAAAAACCAGGCCTACAATCATACTGTGCTGCTGTGTTGATCAATCTCACCACGCTCCAGCCAACACTGTGCTGTCCATCATGTAACATGCAGTCAAGTGGCATTTCCTGAGAATGAAAGTCACCTGCTCTACTCCACCTGTCTCACTTCCTCTCCCTCTCTCTCTCTCTCTCTCTCTCTCGAGGAGCTCTTCTCTCAGTTCAGTCTGTTGTCACCCTGCACCATTGATCTGGTTCTGCTCCAGTAATGTGCACCTGCAATGGCAGTTTTCTGCTTTATTTATTTATCTACGTATTGATCTCTCCCAGTGCTTCAGTGCGCTGAGTGAGGACAGGGATGAACCGGTGGTGGCAGATCAGGCTTTCGTCCCGATGGCCTGAGAGTCAGTCAGTGAGTCCAGGAGTCACTGAGTCAGCAAGTCAGTCAGTAAGTAGGTCAGTCTAGAAATTACTGACTTATTTAGTGAGTCTCCAGCCAGTCAGTAAATCACTGAGTCAGTCAGTTAATCAATGAGTCAGTCAATATATCATTTAGTGATTGGCTGTCCTGAAAAAGTGACACAGCGACTTACAGTGATGTCACTGTGTCACTTGTTCAGACAGCCAGTCAGCAAATAAGTAGGTCACTCAGTCAGTGAGTCAATCAGTCATTAATTCAGTGAGTCCCTGGGTCAGTCGCTGAGTCTGCCAGCAGATAATGCCACAGACCGTCTGAGAGAGACATGCTTTGGTACAAACACTCTGTGTAATCTGCACTGGCTCCACAGAGTGACACGGCTGTGGGCTCCCATGCATCCTAAGAAACATAAATTTGATCTAATCAAAACACTCCATCTCAGAGCGCAGCAGAAAATCAATCCAGCATCGATCAGCTTGAAATGAGAGCACACGTGGAAGTGAGCCTGTGTGTTTGTGTGTTTATTTGTGTGTGGATTTTTGTTTGTGCCTCGCATTGAATGTTTGTGTGTGTGAGTGCGTGCGTGTGTTTATGTTTATTTGTGTGTGTGTGTGCACACGTGTGTTTTATGTTTATTTGTGTGTGTACGAGTGTTTATATTTATGTTTATTTGTGTGTGTATGTGTGCACACGTGTGTTTTATGTTTATTTGTGTGTGTACGAGTGTTTATATTTATGTTTATTTGTGTGTGTATGTGTGCACACGTGTGTTTTATGTTTATTTTTGTGTACATGTGTTTATGTGTGTTTATGTTTATTTGTGTGTGTGTATGTGTGTGTATGTGTGTTTATGTTTATTTGTCTGTGGGTGTGTACATGTGTTTATGTTTATTTGTGTGTATTTGTGTGTGTGTGTATGTGTGTTTATGTGTCTATGCCTGAGTGATGCTGAAAAGGGCTAAGTATTTACTTTTTTACCAAGGAAAATAAGAAGCACCTTCCCCCCTCAAATGAGCCTGAGGTCCCCATCGCAGGCCTAACCCTAACCCTAACCCTAACCCTCTGATGAGCTCGCACACAGCCCTTTTCTGTCCCCATCGCAGGCCTAACCCTAACCCTAACCCTAACCCTCTGATGAGCTCGCACACAGCCCTTTTCTGTCCCCATCGCAGTCCTGGACGGCTCTCAGCTACTGCACATCCTGAAGATTCCAGCGCTTACAGAAGACTGTGGAGCAGAAAAGCACATGACTTGATAATTGCTGTTGTGGGTTTTCGCTGTGGCAGCTATGACAGGGATCAGGGGCTTATATAAACGCGCAGCGGCCTCTCTCCTCCGCTGCCCATCTCCACTGCACCTGGATCTGCCTTAGTAATCCTGGAATCCTGCAGACAGCTGGAATATGCGATTTAAACCGGAATCCTGTCACATCTCTCTTCCCGTTCATTCACAGAATTTTCACTCAGCGGTAGGTCAGGCTTGATGACATGCAACACTAAACAAAGAGAACTTCCTGTCTCTCTCTCTCTCACACATGCATACTGCATCACTTCAATGTCATCCCTTCATCACTTTAACGCTGCCCCGTGTGCCTGGGTGGAGTTGTGAACATGTGCAGCGACCCCTGGTGGCAGCTGATTACCAAACTCCTTCAGTCTGTAATGTGGTACGAACAACATATGCTGTTAAGGCTAGAAATGATGCTTAAAACACAGTCGCACTGGAATTAAAGCTGACCAAAGTGAACTTTTTCAAAACGCCTTTAAATTAATCCCTAAATAACACCCCTTTATAAGCACTAAATAAAATGCTTTTCTGTAATGTGATAATCACAGTAAAGTGTAAACCACTGAAGACAGAAAAGGAAGAGGGCAAGGGTAGCCTACACTTTCAGAAAGGAAATGTCCATTAGGCCCAACCCTGCACCCTTTATTTTAGTAACTACAGCTACTGAAATACAGTTAATGAAACACAAACTACAGCGTATGCGTGTCTGTATGAAAGAGATTGCCATTTGGCTGTGTGTGTATATGAGTGAGTATGTGTGTGCGTGTGCGTGTGTGTGTGTGTGTGTGTGTGACCCTGATGTGTGTGAGAGTGTGAGGTAAGCGTCCTTGACTCTTTAATAGAGTGAAATTTCATCACTTTATCTAACACCACGCTTCACGCTCGGCACTCGCAGCCGTTCTATTTCTGTGCAGCCTAATGGGCAGCTGACACGTCCAATCAGCAGCAGGCTGTGGCGTCCAATCACGGGCGAGCTTACAAACACGCGCCGGCACGCAACGCGCTGGCTGCCCCACAGAGCTGTGTTTATCTGGAGCTGACAGGGGGAAAATGTGCAGTCACACAGGGGCTAACAGCCCCGCTCCTTCCCTTACCCGCCCCCCTCCCACTCCTTCCTCTCCCTGTCACCCGTGGAGTGAGGGGTGGGGGATGGGGGGTGGGGTTCGCGGGGGGTGACTACAGGAGTGCGCGCAAATGCCGTGGAGCTCTACGGCCCGCGGGCATGTTATCAAACTCGTCAAACTGACGGGCGTGGGGATGGTTGTTGCCGTGGGGATGGATGTTGCCAGAAGCGAGAAGCAGACATTTCGGTTTGAGAGTCCCTCCAGAGACATCGCCTGCAGAAACATTCGCACTTCCGAAAAGAGGCAGGAGAGCTCTCTCGCTCTGTCAAAAAAAAAAAAAAAAAAAAAAAAAAAACCTGGATTCCTTTCAGCCCACCTACAGTACGCTGCTGTCAGTAACGTCTAAATCTTTAAATCTTTGGTGTCACAAAATGAAACGTGAAAATTACACAAATCTTTTTATTGAGACATTGCATTAGAAAAGCATCGGCTACACTGGGTATTTTGAATAACTTTCATGAGACAGAGTCATAAAATACGGTGCAAACTTTCTGTTCATGTATGGATGGACCCTATTCGGTCTGTTGCGCAATACAGATGTGCTGGTTTACTGGCAGCACTGTGCAACCCCGCGCCGCAGAGTTCACTGCCTGCGTGCACGCTCTGCCGTGGCCTGGTGATTTCAGGGATATATTCCAGATATATTTCACACGTACTTGAGATGTATTTCAGACATATCTTGCGTTTCACGCCTCGGCTGGTTCCACATTCGCAGTGCCGTCCCCAGGAGCAGTTTAACTTGCTGCACCGCTGAGACAAAATTTACTGCTAATTTTTTGATTTTAATTTGAAATTAAGTTCTCTCTCTGCACGATTGGTACCTACATTTCAAGCACGTTGTGATTCTTTTAGGCACGCTGGTTGAAACCAGAATAAATGTGTGTTTAGCATTTTTTAGGAGAGTCTTTATGGGAGGGGTCAAAGGTCGCCCATCTAAAAATGTAACACAGACGTTCTTCTACAAACGGGAATTCCTTATCCCTTTAAAATCATATACCAACATTTTTAAAGATGAGTCAGAAATGATGCAATACGCAATAACACAGTAATGCACAGAGCCGTTTATTGGCTTTCCAGCAGTTGGTGAATACTCACAGAGCAAACACATGGTATGGAAGCAGGTCACTGTTCACCAGCTTCCATTATTGCCCTAACGAACTGTGCAGGGAGGGGGGGGGGGTTTTGCTAAATTAGGCTGCTGTAAAAGTATCCTGTTTTATGGGCTGCTGTGCTATTAATATCTGGATGACACATTTATTGCTCTGGCTGTAAATTTTAATTATGCCCCTGTTTGCTGGATTAGCCATTGTCACAGACCAGCAGTGTGAATCGGCAACAAACGCTGACTGTGGCGAATCTGTTCGAGTACTGTGAGTCTATTAAAATTAAAATCTATTAAAGGTAATTACCTGGGAAAGCCAGGGGGGTTATGGGGGAATCGTTGGGTGGTTTACGACTCTGCGCGAGAGGCAGTGTCACAGAGATTCCCCCCCCTCTGCTGACAAACACACTCCAACATCTCTCCTGCTCTACAGGCCTTACAGAGAAACCACACACTAAAACACACTTTTTCATATGAAGATTAGATTCATAATTCTCACTCATAGAGAGAGACGTCACCATTGGTCACCATGGCAGCGTTTCTGTGATTGTAAATCTGGCTAAATTCAGCCCTTCTATGTCTGACAAGCCAAAACTCTTTTTCTCAAATTCTGACATAGAAGACGAAAAAGCAAAAACAGGTCTACACATCAAAAATTTCCCAAGTCGCTATGACACACTAATTGTGAGGGAATTTTGTGAGGGAATTTTGAAGCTCTGTTTTTACGCACAAAATCGCACACCCACACTTCCTCTTTGACTGATTTATAACTACCCTGGCAATCTGCTGGAAATAAAAACAAAAAAAAAAATACAAAAAAGTTTTTCTTCTAAAAAAAAGTACCCAGTTAGCTCATGTTTACATAAAGAGCAGCTTCACAGTTGAAGATGAAAGACACAGATTGTGCTTTTATAAACAATGAGGAAAATATTTCTCCAGTAAACACAACGTCCCGGAGACAGGCCAGCATTTGAAATCAGTGGGAAGTGGGAGGCGTGACACACCTCATGTATACATGTACACTACAGTTTTTATCAATGGCTGTGCCCCCAAAAACCCACCCCTTTATCTGTAAATCCTACCCCCTCTCCCTAAAACCCTCCTCTTTATCTGTAAAACCCATCCCTTTCTCTCTAAACCCCACCCCCTCTCCCTAAAGCCCTCCTCCTCCTCCTAAAACCCATCCCTTTATCTCTAAAGCCCACCCCCCTCCCTAAAGCCCTCCTCCTCCTCCTAAAACCCATCCCTTTATCTCTAAAGCCCACCCCCCCTCCCTAAAGCCCTCCTCTCCTCCTAAAACCCATCCCTTTATCTCTAAAGCCCACCCCCTCCTTCTAAAACCCTCCTCCTCCTCCTAAAACCCATCCCTTTATCTCTAAAGCCCACCCCCTCCCTAAAGCCCTCCTCCTCCTCCTAAAACCCATCCTTTATCTCTCTAAAGCCCACCCCCTCCTTCTAAAACCCATCCCTTTATCTCTAAAGCCCACCCCCCTCCCTAAAACCCTCCTCCTCCTCCTAAAACCTATCCCTTTATCTCTAATACCAACCCTTTTCTCTCGAAACCCTGCCCTCCTCACTGTAAACCCCACCTACCCAATGTCACCTCCCCCCCACATCCCGCCTCCCAGCATAACTCCAGTTCTGCAGTCTGTCATGGCTGACCCCCAGCCTGTGGCATATCTATAATACCACAGTGTATGTGTGTGTGTGTGTGAGTGCGTGCATGTGGGTGTGCATGAGTGTGTGTATGTGTGTGTGTGTGTGTGTGTGTGTGAGAACGTGTTCATGCGTGTGAGCATGTCTGTGCATGAGAGTGTGTATGGGCATACGTGAGCGTGTGCATGCGTGTGTGTGAGTGTGTGTGCCAGGCTACAGGCCGTGTTATGGCGTTGACAGCTACACGACAGCTAAAAGCCGAAGCTGGAGCACAGGCCTCCTCCCCACAGGTGGCCTTTCACTTACCGTGTGAAATCTAATCTACTTCATCATCAAAGAATATTACACCCAGAGGAACGTCACCATGAGAGAGCTGGCTGCCAGATCTCACCAATGGAGCCCGCTCCCTGGTGCAATGTGACGCCGTTCCTTTTTATTTTTATCGAGCTAGCTTTCAAGCTGCCGTCATTGTTTGCGCTTGATATTTTATGCACGTTTATATATTTTGTAACTGAAGGAAAGGGTTTGGGATATGAGCTCCACAGCTACAAGTCTGAAATGAAACAGGAATGGGTGAGAAGGGAAGACAGACCAATAACTATGAAATATTAATATATTCTGTGGGCTGTGTGAAACACCAACCTACACTTATACTGTGGGAAATCTCTTGTGGCCTCTTTTCTCCATACATGGCAAAATAATCAAACAGGTAACATTTTTTTAGGGGGAAATTTATGACAGTAAACAAACTTTTCAGATCATTTTAAGCTCCTGAGGGACACAGTCTTTAGGGACGAATGTCAGCAGAATTTTCATTCGCTGAAAATACAGAACATTTCTGTCTGAGAATCACTACTAACCCTGCACACTTCTACTGTCACATTGCTGAAGCTAAGCAGCCACACCACCCTGTACCCTTCTACTGTTACACTGCTGAAGCTAAGCAGCCACACCACCCCGTACCCTTCTACTGTCACACTGCTAAAGCTAAGCAGCCACACCACCCTGTACCCTTCTGCTGTCACACTGCTGAAGCTAAGCAGCCACACCACCCTGTACCCCCTTCTACTGTCACACTGCTAAAGCCAAGCAGCCACACCACCCTGTAACCCCCTGCCACTGTCACACGCAGCGCAGCAGCCACACCACCCGTACCCTTCAACTGTCACAAACAAGCACCCAAACCCCACCCCTACCTCTTTCTACTGTCACTGCTGAAGAGCTAAAGCACACACACCCAGCGTACCCTTCTACTGTCAAACACAAACTGCTGACAACCACCAAGCTAAGCAGCCACACCACCCTGTACCTTCTACTGTCACACTGCTGAAGCTAAGCAGCCACACCACCCTGTACCCTTCTACTGTCACACTGCTGAAGCTAAGCAGCCACACCACCCTGTACCCTTCTACTGTCACACGGCTGAAGCTAAGCAGCCACACCACCCTGTACCCTTCTACTGTCACACTGCTGAAGCTAAGCAGCCACACCACCCTGTACCCTTCTACTGTCACACTGCTGAAGCTAAGCAGCCACACCACCCTGTACCCTTCTACTGTTACACTGCTGAAGCTAAGCAGCCACACCACCCCGTACCCTTCTACTGTCACACTGCTGAAGCTAAGCAGCCACACCACCCTGTACCCTTCTACTGTCACACTGCTGAAGCTAAGCAGCCACACCACCCCGTACCCTTCTACTGTCACACTGCTGAAGCTAAGCAGCCACCCCACCCTGTACCCTTCTACTGTCACACTGCTGAAGCTAAGCAGCCACACCCCCCTGTACCCTTCTACTGTCACACTGCTGAAGCTAAGCAGCCACACCCCCCTGTACCCTTCTACTGTCACACTGCTGAAGCTAAGCAGCCACACCACCCTGTACCCTTCTACTGTCACACTGCTGAAGCTAATTAGCCACACCACCCTGTACCCTTCTACTGTCACACTGCTGAAGCTAAGCAGCCACACCACCCTGTACCCTTCTACTGTCACACTGCTGAAGCTAAGCAGCCACACCACCCTGTACCCTTCTACTGTCACACTGCTGAAGCTAAGCAGCCACACCACCCCGTACCCTTCTACTGTCACACTGCTGAAGCTAAGCAGCCACACCACCCTGTACCCTTCTACTGTCACACTGCTGAAGCTAAGCAGCCATACCACCCTGTACCCTTCTACTGTCACACTGCTGAAGCTAAGCAGCCACACCACCCTGTACCCTTCGACTGTCACGCTGCTGAAGCTAAGCAGCCACACCACCCTGTACCCTTCTGCTGTCACACTGCTGAAGCTAAGCAGCCACACCACCCTGTACCCTTCTACTGTCACACTGCTGAAGCTAAGCAGCCACACCACCCTGTACCCTTCTACTGTCACACTGCTGAAGCTAAGCAGCCACACCACCCTGTACCCTTCTACTGTCACACTGCTTAAGCTAAGCAGCCACACCACCCTGTACCCTTCTACTGTCACACTGCTGAAGCTAAGTAGCCACACCACCCTGTACCCTTCTACTGTCACACTGCTGAAGCTAAGCAGCCACACCACCCTGTACCCTTCTACTGTCACACGGCTGAAGCTAAGCAGCCACACCACCCTGTACCCTTCTACTATCACACTGCTGAAGCTAAGCAGCCATACCACCCTGTACCCTTCTACTGTCACACTGCTGAAGCTAAACAGCCACACCACCCTGTACCCTTCTACTGTCACACTGCTGAAGCTAAGCAGCCATACCTCCCTGTACCCTTCTACTGTCACACTGCTGAAGCTAAGCAGCCACACCACCCTGTACCCTTCTACTGTCACACTGCTGAAGCTAAGCAGCCACACCACCCTGTACCCTTCTACTGTCACACTGCTGAAGCTAAGCAGCCACACCACCCTGTACCCTTCTACTGTCACACTGCTGAAGCTAAGCAGCCACACCACCCTGTATTTTGTAATGTCAGGCTGAAGAAGCTGACTTGATGTGGGTTTGGTTGCTAAGGCACATCTCTAGTGAAAATTAAAGCGTAGCTGGAGGAGTTTTGGTGGCCCAATAGGGGGCAGTGTCCCCTCTAATGGAGACAATGGGGACACTGTGCTGGAGAAGGTGTGGTGCTTCATATATTAAAACAGGGGTAGAGAGCCAGGGTGTGCAATGCTAACTAACCTGTTGAGCTGCTGATTGGCCGAATCAGGTGCTAGGTTGGAAAAAAAAAAACCCTGAACACTCTATGGGTCCGTAGGAGTGGGGAAAGATACCATGGCACTTTTGGAAAAGAGTAGGAGCATTAACCCCCAGCAGTCTGGTCAGAAGTGGCTGTAGAACCACAGATTAATCATTAAATGTCACCTCAGAGCTGGGTCACCAGGGTGGCTAAGTGTCCCCAGCCGGACTGTGTCGAGCTGCTCTCTCTCCTTCGTTCATTTTTATTCTCTCACTAACGCACTCACATCATCCAGGCTGGACATCAGACACTTAGCACATGGCGGCGGTAGTGTCGTGCCTTATTGATTCGATAGCAGACACCTCCATCTCTGAAAGACCTCGTCATTACTGAGCAGTTAGACACAATGAACCTCACCATACACTGACAGGGTTGGGGGGGGGGGGATGTCAATATGACTGACATCCCAATTAGAATGTTTCATCATGTTTAGTTAAATCTGATGTAATGTGGCTTACTTCTGCCTTCCATTGTCTAAAACTAAAACCTGTCTTCATTCTTATCTTCCTGAAATAAAAGACTGCGAAATAAAGGATGTGATTTGTCATCCAGCCAAACGGGAGACCACATAAATAACAAACTGACAAACATTTACGCAGGGGCATATAAACAATCTTTTACAATGCAACATTCAGTAAATGCGCTATATGAAAACGTTATATTTAAACTGAAGATATATGTTATTACAAACTGCACACTCTAATGGCAGTCGAAGGCGTTCACTAGAATAACAAAACAAGAGCACTGTGTGATTCACTGTATTGAAGAGTCACTTTTTTTGTGAAAGTCAAAGTTTCCCCCAAACTATGTCATCGAGTCTACCCATCGGCATGGGTAAAGTTCAACCACACAGTTTGAAACACACACACACACACACACACACACAGGTCAATACACAGACGAACGCACACAAACACACAGGCTGGGGGAACAGCGGGACATGCTAGTGTTTAAGCTAATCATCCTAATTCAAGCTGTACTGAATCCGGTGGTGGCAGGTAAGGGTTCTGCTTATTCTACTCACGCAGAGCCTCTCTTTAACACTCAGTCTGTTTCTGTGGCACTAAGACAGCTTTCTCTCCCACTGTGCGCACCATGTTTCTATTTTTGTTTTAAATTGTGTTAATAATGTTCAGTCTATATATTGCACACATGAAGTGTTTCTTTTTTTTTTAAAGTGATTTCTTTTGTCATGACATTGATATTTTACACATTCGATGACGTTCCTATCTAGTCTGGTGTTTGCTCAGTCGTAGAAACGCAAATGAAACTAACCGAAAACTTGGCACCGGTTTAGAGACTTTGTTGTATTCCCTGCATAGTGGGTATATGGAACAGGGATTCGACAGTATTCAGAAAAAATGAGTGCTGGGATTGGGTCATTTTTTATATTTAGCTAATGCTGAATACAGTTTCAACATGGGGACACGGAAAACTGATCCTAGATCAGCTCTCCTGTGATATAATGTAAATAATTCCAGTTCAAAGCTACAGTACTTTACAGAACATGGAGAAAATATGCTATCTCTTCCTCCCTCTCTCTCTATCCCTCCCTCTCAATCTCTCTCTCTCAGAGGTACTTTGCAGTAAGGATGTGAACATAACTAAGGGGCAGGTAGAGTTTTTGGAGGGCCGGGGTGTAGGCAGTGTGCTGCAGTATACCTGCCCCAATCACCACAGGGCATCACCTGTGTCGTGGAGGGTGTGTGGGGCTGATGGGAAATGGAGTCCAATCAGACAGCCAGCAGCCTGCGTCAGTGAGTATCGCTATGTAATGATAATCATATTAATATGCAGTTAAAAATTCAGGAAAACGATTGGGTAAAAGTGTTTGGTCAAACGTTAGGCAAAATATTCAGGACAACTGGCAGGTAATTGTTCCATTTCTCCTGTTAAATGTTAAGGAAAATGTTAAGGTTGACTTTCAGACAAACGGTAAGGTAAATATTTTAGCTAATATTCAACTAAATGTATAGGTAAATGATGACCTAATGACTACATAACAGCTGCAAAACCAACAGAGCAAACACTTCTTGTATTGAATTTCACTTCACTATCTTGACACCTTTATACAGAGACAGACTGTAGTTCTACATTTCATTGATTTATACAGATGGACATTTTTATTTAAAAAAAAAGTTCAGTTTAAGTCCCTCTCTCCGTGGTCTAACTCCTTCCCTCCCTTCCTTCCTCTCTCCCCCATTCTCTGCTCAAACCTCCTCCTCCCCTCCTCCTCCCCTCCTCTCCCTGTCTCTGTAGTGTATCACTGCAGCGGGCCAGTGACTCTGGAGAACGGCTGGGTGTCCCCCCGTTTGGCAGCGTACTCGGTGGGGCAGACAGTCGAGTTCCAGTGCAGGCCAGGCTACACGCACTACGGCGCCCCCAACATTACCTGCCTGCCAACGGGCAAGTGGAGCGCGCCCCCTGCCGTGTGTGACACGGAAGGTGTGCGGCTCTGCCTACCTGCCCTCACCCGTCATATTTATCTGTCAAACGCCTGTCTCCCAACACTCAACGATCTGTATCTGTGTACCTGTTCACACCCACACATCGGTCTAACTGCACTCAGCTACACCTGTCTACCCACATACTCCTCTCCTCATGCTACCTACCTCCACACACCTATCTATACACACCTGCAGGTATCATGAGTTTCTATGTTAAATAACATTACTGCCAGCAAATAAAGGGTTTATGGACTTGTGTGTTCTTACCATCCCTCCCTCTGCCTTTTGATCCCCCCCCCAGTGAAGTCTTTCTGTGGGGACCCAGGGGTGCCGGCGGGGGGGCAGCGGGTGGGACGGAGGTTTGAGAAGGGAGCGCGGGTCAGGTATACCTGCTACAGGAACCTGGTGCTGATGGGTCCCAGTGTTCGCACTTGCCTGGAGGATGGGTCGTGGTCTGGTGTGCAGCCGCAGTGTGAGGGTATGCTACCAACTGACACCCCCCCACCCAAAACTGTGGTACAGTCCACATTACATTACACTATGGAACATACCCATCCCCAATACAGAGTAATACAGTCTACATTAAACTTCACTATAAAACATAACCAGCCATGAAACCACGCCCACCACCCCCGGCCCTGGGCTCATAGTGGCACAGTACAACCCGTAATCAGTCCGTCTCACTGTACAACATATTACAGTCTAACACTCCCCTCCCTCCACATACAGGAGAATAGTACAGTCTAAGTTACATTTAACTTTGGAATATTTCCTCCTCTAAGAGAAAGGTTTGTTGGTGTACCTTAGTATTTTTTGGTACATTTTGTACCGGTATGCCATCATATATCATTGTGTTTTGTGGGAGAGATTGCTATGGCAGCTCTAACATGATTTTTCCCCACAGGCCTGCATGCCTTTGACGATCCGCAGACGATAGCACAGCACTTCTCCCTGAGTGAGCATGCTCTCCTCAGCCCTGAACAAGGTCTGTATTAGCCTAGCTTCAAATGAGCCTAGCCAAGCAAGCCAGGCATTAACCTCCTGCTAGCCTCCAGGACTACATGACTCTGCTATCCATGTGTGTCTGGTGTATACCTGTCTGCTGTCCATGTGTGTCTGGTGTATACCTGTCTGCTGTCCATGTGTGTCTGGTGTATACCTGTCTGCTGTCCATGTGTGTCTGGTGTATACCTGTCTGCTGTCCATGTGTGTCTGGTGTATACCTGTCTGCTATCTTTAAGTGCTAGGCTGATAGGCTTATACCTTTCTGCTAGCATTGCACACCTGTCTCATACCTCTCCAGTTGTCCCGTGTGCCAAGCTAGTTCAGTTGTCCAGCTGTCCAGTTGTCCGGAGTTTCTGAGTCTCTGACCCTGCAGAGCTGCACCTGTACTTCCTCATCAAAGCCTCCCGCAGTGTCGGAAAGCCCAACCTAGACAGAGCCATCTACTTTGTGTACATGAGCGTCGACAAGGTGAGAAAAAAGGGGGGGGGGGGGGGGGTGTAAGATAAGACAGTGACGGTGTCACCTTACCATAAAAAAACACTGATGAGCTCCACTAGTGGGGACTGGTGGATACCATGCCCAAGCTAATAACTACTGGCGGCCAGAAAGTATCCACCAATCACCTGCTACATTGTTATGCTTGTTACCAATATAGTCCTTGATTGGTGGAGCTCCCCTCTATTGTAAAAATGGAAGGTGACAACATGGCTCCAGGTCAGTAGTGAGAAAGAGAAGCAGTGCTGAGGAAGTGCAGCACAGAGGTCAGACCGACCATTGGTCGTTGCAGATGCCGGAGCTTCCTAAAAGACGGGTGGATCTGATTGGCTTTGGAGCGACTGCCAAACACATGGGCTTCAACCCGCACAGCAACCCGCATTTAACAGACTATGAAGGCAAGGCACTGAGGGATGGTTCCAGAGCTCAAGAGGCATGGGATCTGACATGTACTCACACACACACACACACACACATACATACATACATAAACACACACAAAGTGACAAAGCAGCATCCACTGGACTCCTAACATCAGAATTTGTGTTCAGAGTTCCTGAACGGGACGGGAGTGAACACTGGACACGCCCTGCAGCTGGCGCTGGCAAAGATTTCGGAAAACCTGCCGAAAGACACCAAAACGGCACCCGCCAAAAACCTCATCATCCTAATCACTGACGGTATGTCTTACCCAAGTCCACAGTGAGTCCAAATATACATATCGCTCATGGAAAACAAAAGAAATCTGTATTTTAAATGAAAAGTCACTGGAGTAGCCAGTGGGCTATTGGGCAAAAGCAGAAGCTCGTCTCTCTTCGGCAGCTGTGTAGTTGTGACGATCAAAAAAGTCAGAAACGGCAACCAACTGAAAGCTCTAACTCTTACACATTTTGTCCAATGAATACAGGGGGAGCTGAGTTCACTTTTCACCTTCACACTTGAAATGTTGCTCACCGACCCTGGTGAGAACAATGCAACAAACATCCCAAAGTGAACTAGCAAACACTTCGGTTATGTTCTTTTTCCTCAGGCAAAACTGTTCAGCTGAAGTATACAGAGCCCTTTAGAGTAACATCTTAAAGCCATCGTTTCCTCTGTCTTTCACTGTATATTAGCTCAGGCTGTTTGCGTAACCTGCAGGCAGCGGTCGGTCATTCTCCCACCCTCCCTCTCTCAGGACGCCATAACATGGGACCTAGCCCTTACTCCATCATCAGCAACATGACCAAAATCATCCCCAACCCTGAGGCCAACCTGGGTGAGTCTGCAGTCAACCAATCACATGTGGCTACTGCAATGACAGTGCTTATTTGCTAAATCAGCGATAACGTTTGACACTATACTGTAAAAATATTACTATTATTATCAACCCAATGTATCCCAAGGTATTTATGTCCTGGTTCATGTACAGCAGCCATTTTGTACAATAATGATCACAATAGACAGTATGTTATACACTCTTATAACACAAGATACTGCAATCCATGTGATTGTGACCATTTTACTTCAATGTTTTGAAGAACTTTGACCATGAACGAAAGGTGCTTGATAAATAATAAAATGAATTTCGTAATTATTAGTTATTATTATTACAGAAATATTTGTAATTGGCATTGGTGGAGAGAGCAGGAGACACGGTCTGGATAAGATAGCCTCACAGAAAGCAGAACCCAGGGCTTTCTACCTGCCAGACTACAGCTCGCTGCAGCAGCTGACTCCAAAGGGTAACACTGCAAATTCAAACAGCCCGTACTTTCCCCACACACAGCAGTCTCCTAATGCATTCACACTCCACACCATGGTGATTTGGGACAAGAAACAAGCGAGTGTGCAATCAGTGCATTATTTTTGTCTCAATAAATGGCTGTTTTCCCACAGTGACTGAAGTTCCCATTGTGGAAATTTTTATTTTGAGATAAAACAAGGTTGCAATATACATAATCATCTACGTTTTTGTAAAAACATCAAATTATCTGCAAAATGCAGTTAGTTCTGCTGTATGGTATTTTGGTCTTTTTTAACAAAAAATTGATGCAAAAATTGTTATTTTGATCTGAAAATGAAAAAAAAAAGCTTTATTGTATATTTATCGTTATTATGGTATTGGTGAATCCATTTTAGCTTTTGGCTTTAAAACAATTCATTTGAAAAGGCCCTAACTGAGCAGCCAGTGTCTGTCTTGTTGTCTTGTCTAGCTGAATAGCTGTCTGACATGAACATACGTTAATTGAAAAAAATGAGTCAAGTGAAAGTAATGTTTCTGCTTAAATACCAGCTCTGGAGTGAGATTCCTGTAGTTTGTCTGGGACTGGGGTCAATGCTGTTTCAACTGGTGGCGGTGGGGGTGGCAGGGGGGTGTGCGGTCAGTGCTTTCTTACCTGGAAGGGCGCCTGGTCAATGTTGTCAATTTTGTTAGCTGGGGGGGTCCACTGTTGTTTTAGGTGGGGGTGTGTGTTGTTTTCCCAGACTCAGCCTCCACCTGTGGGGTCAGGGGGACCGTGGCGGAGAGAATGAGCAGGGTTTTTGGAGGACAGCGATCCGTTGACCATCAGTGGCCATGGCAGGTCATGGTTCTGCGGAACGTGAGTTGGGGGGGGGGCTTTATGTTGGCATATACCCAAACCATCGTGGCCCACTCCCTCCAGGATAACCCAATTTACCTCAGCTTCACTGAGCCATGAATGTTAACGGTGACAGTTTGACCATAATACTTAAAATGCCTGAGAGCGGTGCCAGGTGTATCTTAATAATGGTGACATTCAGTTTTCAGGACAGTGCCTATTGTACCCTCAGGACAGTGAGGTCATTTTCACCAGGGGTGGCCTATAGCCTAAGCAGCAATGCTGCTCAACTGGGACCTGGAAGGGTGTTGGTTCAAGCCCCAGCATAGCCTCAATAACATCAGCGCAGCTGTTGGGCCCCTGAGCAAAGCTCTTAACCCCAAAATTTCTCCCGGGGGGATTAGCCCCTGCTTAGTCTCATCTACTGTAAGTCACTTTGGATAGACTTTAAAGATACCTAAATGGAATTAAGAATTATCATCAATACTGTAACGCTAACGGAAATGTTTGAACGGGCTTTCTCCCTCACTCAGGGCGGGTACAGTGGTGGGGGGGGCTCCATCATCTCACAGCGTTGGGTTCTCACAGCGGCTCATGTGCTGCACGGCGCTGACGGGGACTTTTATGACCGCAAGACCATCACTGTCCTCGCAGGTACCCCCCATTTTACATACATTAACACCTACACTTTCACTTTGCTTTTAAAAGGTGCAAAAAATGGGTCAGCACAAGAATAATGTTGACCATAACAGTTATTGCATCAGCCAGCAGCAGATGACTGCTTTATCAATATATCATCTCGTAAATACCAGTGTTTCTGGATGTGATAGTTATGTTTGTACTTGCGGTGGCATTTGGGATGGTCACATTGGCGCTGAGTGTAATTTGTTGTTTTAGGTGAGACTCACAGACAAAGTTTTACATGATTAATTTAGACTACTGAAAGAATTGGCTGTGGTGAGAGAAAAAAGAATAATTTTTGATTGGTTAGTACAAGTCAATGATTGACAGTTGAGTATAGCTCCACCTAAATAGGGTTGAAGACGCCTCATTTCAGTCATCACTAATTCACAGTATTGTTGTCCTGGTGTTATGAATTAATAACAAACTGCAGTGTATGAAAACATGAATCTATCCTTTTATTCCAGGAGTGATCAAGAGACCGACAGAGGCGCAGACTGTACCTCCAGCTCTGGAAATTGATAACTATATTGTACATAGTGATTATAAGACTAAGGTTGGAGTGCCTAGCTTCGACATTGCTTTGCTTCGAATGAAAGAGGACATTGTCTTTGATCACAAGAGGAGGTGGGGTCACACACATACCACACACAATACATTACACACTACACACACATACCCCACACCACAAACTATTCAATTCATACTACACCAGAGGTCAGTGGTCACAGAATGCTGTGTGTGTGTTATATGTAAGGTGTGTAATGTGTGTGTGTATGTGTGTGTGGTCCCTCCCCCAGGCCTGTCTGCCTCCCCTGCACAGTGGGCGTGTCTGAGGTCCTTCCCCTTCCATCCCAGAACTGGACCTCACGCTGCCATCATCAAGGTAACCAAGGCCAACCATGTGACAGCCTTCAGCCAATGAGAGCAGTGCCCTGAGTGACTCAGTATCAGTGCTGTTTTCGCAGATATGGTGCTGACCGGGCTTGGCGGGGCGGATTACCGTGCAGTCAGCGGGTTTGTGTCCGGCTGGGGCTTAACGGAAAAGTCCCCATGGGCCAGTGAAGACCTTGTGCATGGTGCCATCTCAGTCCAGGTAAGACCCACCTGTCTGCCCCCCTGCAGGACACAGAGAACACCTGTTCCACATCAGGTATTAAACGCTCAGCAGGGCCTTTTTCCCAGTCATGGGTAAATGTTTGCACTGCCATTCGGTCTATTTCCAGTTCAGACAAGTGTGAATATCGAACTTGAAGGTTCATACAGCATTTATATCCAGATCACATAATAACAGCTGATAACAAGAATGGGCCATTCAGCCAAATTAGGCTTGTTTACCTACAGAGTATCTGGCACTGTACCAAGCCTGGACTTGAACACACCAACGGTCTCTGCCTCTGCTTCTGCACCTGGAAGCTGCTCCAAGCATTACAAACGCTCTGTCCAAGATGTTTCTTTATATCGTTACAGAATTGAATCTTTCAGCACCATGCGCTGCATGAACTGTCTGAACTCAACCTAAAAAATCTTTAGTTCATATTGTTGTTCTGTAAACAGCCTCGGGAGTTGTGTGGGGCAGCGCTGGTGAATGAAGGGGTGTTCTGCGCCTACTCAGTCGGAGTGGATGCCTGCAAAGGTCAAACCTCAAACCCCACCCCCTCTCAGACATCACACCTCAAACCCCGCCCCTCTCAGACATCACACCTCAAACCCTGCCCCTCTCAGACATCACACCTCAAACCCCGCCCCTCTCAGACATCACACCTCAAACCCCGCCCCTCTCAGACATCACACCTCAAACCCCGCCCCTCTCAGACATCACACCTCAAACCCCGCCCCTCTCAGACATCACACCTCAAACCCCGCCCCTCTCAGACATCACACCTCAAACCCCGCCCCTTTCAGACATCACACCTCAAACCCCAGCCCAAACACACTCCACCCCTGCAGAGACATCACACACACACCAAGTTGTCTGAATATGTCTTCCTACCTTCACAGGAGATTCTGGGGGTCCGTTTGTCATCAAGAGGAATGGCCGGTGGATTCAGGTATAATTGCTGTGGTCAGCTTACCTGTTTTCAAAAGCTTTTCACTGGTTAAGTTTTTGTTTTTTTTATATTCCTGCATATATCAAACTAAAGGCTTTTTGAGCATTTCTGTGGTCTTCTTAAATTTTCTTAAAAGTTTTTTTGTTCTTTTTGTGGAGCTGTATCGTAGAAATGTGGTATTTAAATTCTGTTGGATTCACGTACATGAATGTTGTTGACAAGCTGTAAGCCATACTGGCTGGCAGATTGTAAAGTGAATAATGAAATCAGGTAATGGAGCTCTTTGTCCTCTGTGCATTTCTCCATTCCTGCAGATCGGCATAGTGAGCTATGGCTCGAGCCACTGGTGTATGAACGGCACCATGGGGTTCTACACCAGTTTGCCCAAATTCATGCCCTGGATCAGGGAGCAGGTGGGGACAGACCTGGTGTACACCTGAGGACCATGCCCTCACCTAACATAGAAGCTTCTAGTACCTGCTTCTAACGTTATTAAAACGTATACATCAAATATACTTCTCACACGCTTCAAACAAGCTTCCCACATGCTTCCACTGCTAAAGGCTTAACATGTAAAAAATGTGAAACAGAGAAACTTCCAACACAAAACTTGTGTTTAACCATAAACAAAAATAAAGTTTTTTTTTTTTTTAATTCCGGTTGGTTTTGGTGAGTGAGGAAGCTGAGCTGAGTGTGAGTGGGAGGGAATGCTGGAGAGACAGCCAAGCAGTCAAAGGTCATTCGCTGAAACTTTGCACCCAGACACATGTACACACACACACACACACACACACACACACACACATCC
The DNA here is from genome assembly GCA_019788955.1 of Albula glossodonta. Classification (NCBI taxonomy): domain Eukaryota; kingdom Metazoa; phylum Chordata; class Actinopteri; order Albuliformes; family Albulidae; genus Albula; species Albula glossodonta. Next base: position 1,302,743 of record JAFBMS010000093.1, read on the forward strand.
CCAGTACAGCACAGCCAAGCCCATCGCTTCAGACCACTGGAGCACAGTTTTGAATCTGCCACAGACATTATTAGGTTATTTCCTCAGTGTGGAAGCAGAGGCCAAACATTTCCCACAAAGCTTTGAAACCAGAACGGAGTTTTGCAAAGTTTGAGAGGCTTCTTGGGACCAAAGCATTCTGGCAGAGCTTTCAGCCCCGTAAAACCTCCAAGACTTCACGAGTTGTCACATCAGTTTCCTTCCTTTTTTTTTTCTTTTGAGAGAGAGAGAATGAGATGGTCCTTTAGCCATGCCAGGAGACTGATGAAAGCGCCCGATGGCGAAAGATTTATGTCGCACTGGAGGGTGAGAGCTGAGCCACACATAGTTTATTGTGCAGTTCCAGGAGCCTGAACGTCCCCCAAAGCTGCACTTATAACCATGAGTTCAGTTTCAGGTGTCTGGCCCGGCGGATGCTCAACAATGCAGCCGCTCAGAGACAGAGCCGTGGAAAGTGGATTACTTTAGAAACCTTTCCGTTCCCTTCTCTGATATATCCATTTGGCTGAAGGCTGGAGCTCAAACATGGAGGATATATACATACCACCAAATGATGTATGAGCAAAAGTTACATCGTATATATGGTATATATTTTACCAAAGAATGAATTATGAATTTTATTATTATATTTATGACTTGCGAGATTTGAGGCCGTAATACCTTTTCTTGATTGTGTTCAGCTGGATAGAGAGTTGAGGAATAGAACCCCATCCTTCCCATAAACACAGGCTGTGTTGGATTTAGTCCAGCTCACACTTAAAGGTGAACACCAGTGAAAAACGATCATTTAACAGCATGATCACACTTTTTTTAGGCTGTGATTTGACAGCCAGCCTGAATTGACAAAAAAGTCTAAACAGAAAACATTTCCGTGGGACCTGATCTGGGCCACATTTGAATTCTGTTCAAACCTAATTCCTACCAATGTGACGTGTGTCTGACCAATCAGATTTTTTGCCCTAAAGTGTTTTTGTTCATCATTCCCCACATGACACAGCACTGACTAATGTCGCCACTCCCTGTCAATAGTAACAACCAGCGTAGCGAATTCAGGAAATGACAGCAGGCCAGCCGCTTGTCTGAACACACAAATCTGATCTGGTCACTTGCAAAGTGTTGTGTGAACAGCTTCCAGAAAAGAACATGTCCGGGCCAGTAGGAGGCACTGTCTGAAAGAACATGTCCGGACCAGTAGGAGGCACTGTCTGAAAGAACATGTCCAGACCAGTAGGAGGCGCTGTCTGAAAGAACGTATCCAGAGCAATAGGAGGCTGTGATCTGCTGGTGACAGAAGTGAAATTCACATTCAGACTGCAGCGGATGCTAACTGCTAAAGACTGAACTGAAATTCACATTCAGACTGCAGCAGAGGCTAACTGCTAAAGACGGAAGTGAAATTCACATTCAGACTGCAGCGGATGCTAACTGCTAAAGACAGAAGTGAAATTCACATTCAGACTGCAGCGGATGCTAACTGCTAAAGACTGAAATAATACTAAAACAATGCTGAATCTGCTGCCCTGTGGCCTGCTCTGTGTCATTCTTTAATGAAAATAAATATTCCTCAGAGTATTGGCTCAAGAAGAAGGGGCGTGGTTGCCACAGTGACATGAGGAAGCAAAGTCCAATTTCTCCAGGACAAGCAACAGACATCTAGAAGGTTCTTATGTTGTAACTGGCACTTTTTTTTATGCGTAACAAATTACCATTAAAAATCAGTTTTATGGTGATGTTTCCCTTTATCACAGTACAATGTGGAAATGGGTCCCTATTGAAAACACAGCTGAGATTCCGTGTGCCAAACAGACCAGCCAAATACATTTTAAAGGACTAATGCATGGGAAAATGACTGTAACAAGCACGAGTACGACATCCCTACACCCACACCTCATCCCCCGCTCACACTCTGATGGGGTGTTAATCCTGACCCTGATCCCCCCTCCCTGCGGGGTGTGGGGGGGCGGGGGCAGATAGAAGGTCCCCACAGAGGGACTCTAAATCACACTCGAGAACGTGAGCACACAGAACACGCTGATCCAACACTCATTACCCCACCTCTGTGGCACATGGGAGAGGGCCTCATATGTCAGAGGGACTGAGATAGTGCTGATCCCTGTCACAGGCAGGCACATGCGCACACACACACACACACATATGCATGTACAAAAAAGCACACACACACACACATATACATGTACAAAAAACCACACACACACACGCACACACATATGCATGTACACACACAGGCACTCTCTCTCTCTCTCTCCAAGCACTGCTGCCATATGCACATCACTATTGCATTCTGGGAGAGCAAAGGTCAAGGGTCATGCAGCAACATAAGGGAAGAAAGGCCCAGTGGGGAGTTGGGTGGGGGGGGGGGGGTGTCACCACAGGGGGTCATTTACATAACATAACGCTGTGATGTCCCAACGCCGCTCGCTAACGACCGCCGTCAGTAGCACTGCTTTGAGTGTCCCTCAGATGCACATGCAAGCCCAGAGATGAAATATTGATGCAGAGGTTTGATATATATCCCCCTGCTTTTCTCCCATGCCTCTGTGCTGGGCTGCAGAGTAGAGTGTGTGAGAGAGTAGCTAAGAAGAGTAGAGTGTGTGAGAGTAGCTAAGAAGAGTAGAGTGTGTGAGAGAGCAGCTAAGAAGAGTAGAGTGTGAGAGAGTAGCTACAAAGAGTAGAGTGTGTGAGAGACTAGCTAAGAAGAGTAGAGTGTGTGAGAGTAGCTAAGAAGAGTAGAGTGTGTGAGAGTAGCTAAGAAGAGTAGAGTGTGTGAGAGACTAGCTAAGAAGAGTAGAGTGTGTGAGAGAGCAGCTAAGAAGAGTAGAGTGTGAGAGAGTAGCTAAGAAGAGTAGAGTGTGTGAGAGAGCAGCTAAGAAGAGTAGAGTGTGTGAGAGTAGCTAAGAAGAGTAGAGTGTGTGAGACTAGCTAAGAAGAGTAGAGTGTGTGAGAGAGCAGCTAAGAAGAGTAGAGTGTGTGAGAGTAGCTAAGAAGAGTAGAGTGTGTGAGAGAGCAGCTAAGAAGAGTAGAGTGTGTGAGAGTAGCTAAGAAGAGTAGAGTGTGTGAGAGAGCAGCTAAGAAGAGTAGAGTGTGTGAGAGAGTAGCTAAGAAGAGTAGAGTGTGTGAGAGTAGCTAAGAAGAGTAGAGTGTGTGAGAGTAGCTAAGAAGAGTAGAGTGTGTGAGAGAGCAGCTAAGAAGAGTAGAGTGTGAGAGAGTAGCTAAGAAGAGTAGAGTGTGTGAGAGAGCAGCTAAGAAGAGTAGAGTGTGTGAGAGTAGCTAAGAAGAGTAGAGTGTGTGAGAGAGCAGCTAAGAAGAGTAGAGTGTGAGAGAGTAGCTAAGAAGAGTAGAGTGTGTGAGAGAGCAGCTAAGAAGAGTAGAGTGTGTGAGAGTAGCTAAGAAGAGTAGAGTGTGTGAGAGAGCAGCTAAGAAGAGTAGAGTGTGTGAGAGAGCAGCTAAGAAGAGTAGAGTGTGTGAGAGTAGCTAAGAAGAGTAGAGTGTGTGAGAGTAGCTAAGAAGAGTAGAGTGTGTGAGAGAGCAGCTAAGAAGAGTAGAGTGTGTGAGAGAGTAGCTAAGAAGAGTAGAGTGTGTGAGAGTAGCTAAGAAGAGTAGAGTGTGTGAGAGTAGCTAAGAAGAGTAGAGTGTGTGAGAGAGCAGCTAAGAAGAGTAGAGTGTGTGAGAGTAGCTAAGAAGAGTAGAGTGTGTGAGAGAGCAGCTAAGAAGAGTAGAGTGTGTGAGAGTAGCTAAGAAGAGTAGAGTGTGTGAGAGAGCAGCTAAGAAGAGTAGAGTGTGTGAGAGTAGCTAAGAAGAGTAGAGTGTGTGAGAGTAGCTAAGAAGAGTAGAGTGTGTGAGAGAGTAGCTAAGAAGGCCGCAGTGTGAAAGAGAAGCTGAGAGGACAGCACAGGGCAGAAGCTCAGCAGGTTAAATTCTGCTGTCAGATCTGGGGGCCGAAGTGGATGGTCAGCAGGCTTTAGGTCACGCAGTGAGATGGTGAACGAGGGCCAATTAAGCACCTATATCCTCTGGGGCCAATTGCAACTCCACTGAAGGAGGGAAAAAAAATAACAAAAGATAACAAATAGTTAATAAAAATAACAAAAGATAACAGATGGTTAATAATAATATTAATAATAATAATTAGCTTATGGAGAAGATTTGCAGATTTGCCACTCCAGCTTTAGTCAGAAGCAGGAGTTGCACATGTGACCTGTGGTTCATGAAGACACGTGTGTGCTGTGTGCAGGGCTGTCGTGTATGTGTTTAGCATTTGCTTTGAGTGTTTACTGTGTTTCACGCCTGTGCTGCGTGCAGGGCTGTTGTGTCTCTGCGTTTAGCATGCGCTTTGCGTGTTTACTGTGTTTCACGTTTGTGTTGCGTGTGGTGGAACGCTCCCGGCTCCCGAGCCAGCGCTACTCCATTAGTGTGCCGTGCCAGTGGAAGAACTGTTAACAGCCACAATTACTTGCTAAACTACAATTTTAATGGCACAGAGAGAGAGGAAGAGGGAGAGAGAGAGAGAGGGAACACTGGCGAACACTGAAGCTGCTTGAACGGTAAGACATTGAGCTTTAAATAATTCATTTTTATGTAGCTTAATTCTACACTTATCCTTGAGCTCTGCAAATTCCACATTAAATATAAAGACAGTCTGCATCTCGACAGTGCTGCCCTGGTGCCAAGAACCAATCACACCAGGGACAGGCTGCAAAGGAACCAATAGGATCTGCCCTTGATAGGGTCACAATCCTCACAGTCTCATTCGTCAGGTTCATTACTATGACATCATAATTACAAGCTTGACAGACTACTGTCTCCATTGTGACATAACAGACCCAGACTTCTGGGATATACTCCCCTAACAATCTAACAATCAGTTACTACTTTCAACTAAACACAATCTCATGAGGGTTGGACTCTGAATACAAGCAAGTATCTAGAGCCGTAAAACCCCCCAGCTACTGCACTATAGTAAATGAAGATATAGGCAAGGTTTTCTGGGCCAACCAAATCTTCCCTCCAAAATCTATAGCACCAATCCAATGTTTTTCAGGTAGCCTATCAGAGATCAATCAGGAGTAGAGACCACACCCCCCAGATGTCTTCCCACCTCTTAGGCAGTCATCCCAAAATACACCGAATCCGGGTGCACTTCTCATACCAACCTGGTCACAACCTGCCTTTTTCCCCCAATAAAGCTAGTGTTTAAAGCTAGTCAGATTTCAGTCATGGTGAAACAGTGACGTCGTTCATCCCAGCCTGACTTGGGGCTGACTCTCGGGGCTAGAATATATCTCAGGGAACATTGAAACAGCGTGCGTACGTTCTTCATTCGTCCACAGGGCCTCCCTCCTCTCCCCCACCAAATAACCTCGCAAATAAAACTACAGTAAGCCCCAGAGATAACATGTCCAGGTTAGTCACATTTCATTAGAGTGGCCTAACCTAGCGAAAATACCCAAGGAGGTTGCAGACTGTAAACAATGGACACTTCCACGTTACAGTAAATCAAATAGTAAAGATCAATTTAGGCTGACATCTGTGTTGAGTCAAGACTATTCTGACTCCACCAAGCAAGTTATGGCTGCACTGCTCTTTATTCACTGCATTAGACTTTAGTCACTGTTTATATTCACAAAAATTTTGGCTTGCATTCCTTAAATTAATATAAAATCGCACCAACTCGTCCGTCCATCTCCGGTAAAATAAAGCAGCGTTACGCGATGTTAAAGCAGAATCGGTCTCTGCTACACAGAGCTGTGTTGTAGGAAAGAGGCCAGCAGGGTCCAGACTTGGTAGTCACTCTTGGGAGATGGCGGTGGCGTGACGAACTGTCTGCAGTAAAAAATGAACGAATAAACCAATAATACAGTTTTCTTGTAAACGAGACAGGAAATCACTCACCGTAGTCTTACCTCCTGATTGCTTCTGACATGGCGTTTCCTGAGCAGAGGTCCAAACGTACTTCGAACACCGGAAGAAAGCGCGGAGTCCCCGGGGTCATGTTGCACTCTCCCGGTTCAGAGGATAGACATCACAGGTGTATTATTTAAGAGCTTGTCAACACAGTCTCTTCCCTCCTCCGCCCCCGCCACCCCACACTCCCCCACCACTGGCACGGAGAAACTGAGGCGTTCACTCCTGCAGAGCGGAATTCATAAACAATCAGAATCTGACAAATAAGCGTGCGTGACGCGGTCAGCTGTAACGCTCATCCTTGGACAACAGACCTTAAAAACTCTCAGAAGAACAAAGCAATACTCCAGTAAATATGCAATCAATCTGGTTTGTGTTAGATGTAATAAAAACATACCATTAAAATAACAATATTACTTATACCACTGCTACGAATAATAATAATAATAACAATAAATGCTTTAAAAACAGGGACAAAACTGTTGAAAACACTGTGTCTGCATTGTTTCTATTTCAGTACATCACAATGATACTAAAAGTATCCATCAGTTTTAGGGAAACCTGAGAACACAGATGCAGACTAGGCTGAAATATGAGCCTAGCCCAGCCGGGGGAGGCTGTGGGCGCGTGGGTGGACGCACCAATGTTTGTATTACTGGGATGCGGATATTTAACGCTTCCTGCCTGCAGTCAGACAGTGCGGGCATAGGCAGCTGCTGCTGTAGGTTTGTCATCTGGCCTCATTTCCAAACCCTCCTGGTGGATGTATGTGCGTGCATGCACGTGTGGGTGCGCTCCCGTCTGTGTACGCACGTGTTTTGCTCATTTGCTCTGTAACCGAACGCACAACCTAAAGTGTAGCTACATTACCTCCGTGACCGAACAAATAACCTAAAGCGAAGCTACATTACCTCTTAAGTCTTGCAAGAACAGGCGTCACAGCAGGTTGGAAAAACTTTTTAGGAGGAAGTAAGCCTGAAATACTCATACACTGGTTAAATTCCTCAGCCTCATAGCTCTCTAGCGACCTCTACAGGTCGGCCACGGGATTGAAGATCAGCGAACTGATAAATATGGTGACTTTGAGTTCGTCTGATAGCTCGGGCAACGTGCGATTCTCATCTGCAGTGTGGAACAGCAGAAAAAGGACAGCTGGCATGTGAATCAGAGTCATACGTGCGTGTGTGTGTGTGTATGTCCTCTTCCTGCCAAGTTTGTGAGGGAGAGTGTTGGGTGGGACAGAGTAGGATGAAAAAAACTAAAAACAAAATGTCACTAATATGACATTCCCTCATAAGCATTAGAGGTGATACACACTCACAGGTTCTGGGTAGCGCTTGTGTTCACCCACACAATCCTCCAGCAGACTGTAAGAAAATGTGAATTTGCTCATTGTGCTTTGTGATCCTTATTGCCATCCGTCAGACTTAAATATGGAGCAGGCAAGTGAACACCAATGACACTGACGGCAACTCCGCAGGGGATTTTAATAAATTTAGACACAAACTAGAAAAAACAGACAAAATGCATTTTTTGTATTAAAGAAACAGTAACAACTAGCAACAGGTAGTTTCATTTTTTTTTAAGCGTACATGTTTTTTTTTTTTTTTTACTTTTATAAAATAGTGTCTTAACGATCTATTCAATACCAAAGCTGAGGCAGAATCTCGAGATGAGGTCTTTTGAGAGTTTCTTACATACAGTAGAAAACCAGGTCTAAACATGTCTCCAGGTAAGAGCTTTTGCAGGTATCATGTCATGTTCTATGCAGTGAATGGCTCCTCGCAGGATGTCTCACGATAAGTAAGTTCTTGAGTACATTTTGCTTTGATTACATATTCTTCTGTAAACTTTTACGCAAAAAAAGAACATTGTCTATGTACATCAGCTATACATATTTTACCTCAATTGTTTACAGGTGGTCCTTGAACACCAAAAAAGGGGTTGCAGTCTTCTGCAGGTTTTTTTTTTTTTTTTTTTTTACTTTTTTTGTTATACTCACTTCAAAACTTGTTATTTGTAACACAAGTTTTTAAATGTGGCATGTTTGAAACCGTGAGGGAAAAGGGGGCAGGAGAATGAGTTGCAACAAATGAAAACAGACTGAGACAGTGGTGAAAAGGATAGAGAGTGGAGATCTCTCATTCGCTACTGTGAGTTAAACCTCCTTTTCAAACTCCTAACCTCGGAAACCATAAGTACTGGCTTGTTTCTGATTGGAGGATTACCTTCCAATCAGAATGTGAGACGAAGGAGTTATTAAAAGGAGGACGAGTTATCAAATGACCAATGACCAATGACATCCATTGTTTGACCAATAGCATTTATCGATTGGTCAGCTCAGTTCTTATGATTTACTGGGAGGCTGCAGACCAAAGCTGTATCTCAAATCAGGTTCATACTCCTACTGTCCTAATTAACAAGTACTGAGTACTACTGTGTTAGTGCACATGTTTCAGTAAATCTGAGTGCAGTAGACTCAAAAATAGCTGTATAATGCAGTATTTGAGGTATTACTACGCTATATTTGTTGATATTTTCATTTGGCCATACTTCAGCCATGCTGTCTAAATTTGCATAAAATTTCAAATGTGGGGGTCTCTGAGTGGCTCGTGGGGTAAATTGCTGCCCACAGGTCCTGAGGTCAGGGGTTCGATCCCCTGCCTCACCGGGGCCCAACACAGGGTAGGTCGCCCAACCCCACCGGCCTCATCACAATAGCACTCTCCTTGTCATGCTTGGGCACCTGCAGCAGCACAAACCAACTGCGCGCTGACTACATCCTCCTCCAACCTCATAGGCAGCGTGCAGTTGACGTGAAAATAAGCAAGAGCATCGTCACGTGAATCAGAGGAGTCACGTGCACAACTTCTCCTCCCACAGCTGTCAGGGCGAGTGCTGCAGTGAGGTCAACAAGTTCAGTTGAACATTCAGGTTGGGAATAACCTGGGTCAAAATTGAAAAAAAAAAAAAAAAATTCAATTGTGCTCTTTTGAATTTTTTATATTTGTTTATATCTGAATATTTTATATATGAAGTGCTTTAACAAAACTCAATGCTACAAGGGCACACTGCAGGGTCATGCCAGAAAATCAATTGAAAGCAATAAACGTAGTGTTTTCTGCAGTACACAGGTGCTGCATAGAGTTTCTGCAATCAATTAACATGTGTGCAGATACCTCCTTTTTAAGAGTAAAAACTGGTGAAAATTACAAAAAAGCTCAAGCAGTGCCCGATTTGAGACGCAGCTCCGCAGCTCTTAACGGCCGCTTTTAAACCTCACGTTCTCGGGAGATCGTGTATTCCTTTTTTTATTTGCCCTATTCCTTATTCTTGAGCGTCTCTTTCTGGTTGCCGTTTTAACACATGCTTTCAAAGCTTTTAAAAATCCGGTGGCGGCTTTTCCAAAGCCATATCATAAATCACACCAGTGGTTAGTTCCCCCATTTCAACCCCTTCGGTTTTTTTTGCATGTATATAATAAAACAAGTGTTTCATAAATTGTTTAAATTGGTTGGCGTATCACATATGTGAGCTCACACATATACAGTACATACATATGCATACGTGTACAAGTACATACACACACATATGCACATATACATATTTATGTATGTTGTCCAAGAGGAAGGCTGAGGTTTCTGTTAGAATTATGTACAGCATGTTACAGTAAAAAGTCCTTCGACGTGACTGTTTTTGAGCAGGTTAAACACACGAGGAGTCAGAACCAGAGCAGGAATGGAGAGATCGAGGTTGGCGTGAGTTGCTCTATCCAGCCAACTGCGGCCATCAGTCCGGACCGATGCTTGCTGTCAGATGCTAATGAAGCAGGTGCTAACAGGCTAAGCTGTTTGTTTGTAGCTCTGTTATTGTACATGAGCGCTACTTTGCCAGACCAAGGGTGACCAGACGTCCTGCTTTTCCCTGGACAGGCCTGAACGTCAGCCATGTTTTTAGGAAACATGATGTTTTTTTTTTTAAATTCTCATTGGTCTAAAAGTAGTGAATTTGATATACAGGGCTCATTGCAGACGGCTGTCCCACACGAAGCCCAGGGAAGTATGGTCACCCGAAGCAGACCGCTATGTTTGCTTTAACTCTATTGGCACACTGCAACATCTGCGAATGGTGCTATACAGCGCCTCCCAGTGGCCCCTTTGTTTGGGTCTACGCTGGGATGGCGGCATCCGCGTAGCGGTACAACTCGTTCTTGAGGAAGCTTCCTGAGATCCTAGGGTTAAACTTGCTCTATGGTTTCCATGGCAAAATCGGGTCAGGTGAGGCCTAGCACACCCCCATGCGTGGTGGGGCTACGTTTGGACGGAGATGAAGCCGTACTGCAACATGCCCCGCCCCCCTGACCACACCCAGGGCCAGAGCGCAGGGGCAAACGCACGTGTACAGGTGTGCACAGGGTGTGTACAGGTGTGAACAGGTGTGTATGGGTGTGTGTGTAAGGCGGTCAGTGCGCTCTAGAATCTACCATCAAACAGACAGAACACCTAAACCAGCACAATACACAGTGTTACCCATTTTAAACGAATTCACCTATAGCAGCGAAGGCACTGTACGCTAGCATGTCCACACACTTGGGTCTTTAAAGCATTCAAATCCACAGAATGTTCCAGAAAAAGGACCTGACATGTTATATACACATGAACGGGGAGGATACGATGTGTCTCTTGGAAAGATTTTCAAAGCAGGTGCAGTCCAGAACTCCCGCGAGCCGGGGCGCGTGTCCGGGTGAGCGGCCATCGGCCAGGGGCTGACCGTGGCGCCATCCCTCTGTCCAAGCCCGCCCGCCCATCCCCGGCGCCGCCAGCTGCGCCCCCACCTCATGGGGAGCGGACCGATCGCTCGTGCTTCCTCTACTCATCCTCCCCCTTTGACTAGGCTGCTGAATCGATCCCTGCTTGCACTGACCCCAGACCGTGCTGTCTGCTCTCTGGGGTGGGGGGCGGGGTAAGCGCTGGGTAAATATTTGGCTTTTATAGAGATCAGCGTTTCCTGGCTGAGTCTGGAGGTAAAAACAGCCCTGAAGACCTGGAAGAGAGAAAGAGCAACACAGACAGGTGACCACTAACACAACGCAACATGCTTCATATACATACCCAACAATGCAATCCAACACTGTACACACAGTCACACTAATCCATAATACTCTAATATTAACTATATACCACTTACATATTAATGCCATATGGTACGAATATACGATATAATATGAACCAATATATCCCTAACGCAGATATATGTACACCATTAGGTACAGTGTAATCCTGCTAACTCCACCAACAGCCAACGGCGTGCACAGTGCTTCTGCAGAACCCTGTGACTGAACGCGCTCTGCTCCGGCAGGCCCCTGAGAGCCATCTCCATCAGAGCTGTTCCGTCTGCCTGACTCACTGAGCTCAGGTACGCTCGCAGGTACACAGGAGCGCCCGCTATTAGCTCGCTAATTGCGTTAATTCCCGCCGTTATTTCCATCTCCCGTAAGGACACGGCTGCCTCTCCCGCCGCGGCTACGCTAACGAGGACACACTTTAGCGCGGGCTGCTAATTATCTCCTTCCCCCGCGCGGAGCAGAGCATGAGCTGTCAGAGTAACTGCTTTAACCTTTACCGCGCTCCGTTAAGAGCCTCATCTCCGCGCTGAAATGAAACCGAGAGCGACCCAAACTCTGCGCCAGAGAGGCTAACACTAAATCTGTGCGCTGAGGGTACGGTAAACCCCTCTGCTTGGTGACGGCCATCACAGATTCTCTAATTTATACACACAAGTAAAACTGCTGCAGTAAATTCTTAATGACAATGACTGACACACACACACACACAAAGCATAGACACACACAAACAAATACACACGCAAACACACACACATACGTGCTCTCACACACATGCAGACACACGCATGCGCACACACACACGCACACATGCAGACACTTTGACTAAATGTTCTAATTAGACCTTGATTACAACTTTTATGATTACTGTTTGTTGAATTTAAAGGATTACATCTATTAAGGAATTACATCTACAACATGAGAGTAGAGAGTGCTTATAACGGTAATGTAAGTAGCGATTCCAGTCAATCAAAGAATTTACATCAAATTATTTATAAAGGGGGAATTTCACAACACTTTCAAAGATGAGAACATTTCTAAATTTTGAACTATCTTCATTTGCTGTATGTACACACACACAAACACACACATGCACACACACAGAGGCAGTGTAAGTTACTATTAGCAGAGCCTACCTTTCCTGCTCAATGAAGAGAGAGACACTGGTGTCCCACTCTGTTCTGCCAGTCAGGGGGGGGCGGGGGGGACGGCCTCCTTTTAAAAAATAAGAAAGCTGAATGCGTCGGGCTGTACAGAGATCCCCCGCCGCCCTGCGTTAGTCAAACTCCACTCCCCAGGGCTCCAGCTCGGTTCTGAGCCCGGTTCAGCGCGTGTCGAACAAAAACGGGGGCCGGGGATCATAAGGAGGACACCCCCGCATTTTTAAAAAACATTATTTTTTTTCTTTTTTTATACAAATCCGTGCGTCAGAAATGTTGAGTCTTACAGAATGAAAAAAAAAAAAAAACAAAAAAAAAAAAACACCTCCCACAGTGCTGGAGTGTGGAGCTCCCTCTCTCTAATAGATAACCTCGTAGACGGTGGCCTTCTTGTCCCCCGAGCCGGTGACGATGTACTTATCGTCCACCGAGATGTCACAGCTCAGCACTGAGGATGACTCCTTGGACTGCGGGAGACAAACAGAGGAGAAACACATCAGACTCGTCCCGTCGCGCCGAGCGGAGGAGGGAGGGGAGGCAGGGGCCGGGAAAACGAATAACGTCAACGTTTGTTTTTCTGCTCTCTGTTTCAGAGAGCCTAACCAGCAGCAGATGTTAGCCAAAGCGGACCTCTTTGCCGCCCGGCGCTGCCAGGTTTAAATGGTTTAATAGATTATTTTCTCGGCGGTCGCTGGCAGCGATTCGGCTCCGTAAAGTCACCGGGTTCCAAGTGGCTGCGGCTGCTGGCACTGAGCGCGCAGCCAGATCAGCCAATCAGAACGCAGCGTGGGAAACTCAACAGAGCCAGATCACTTTTATGTTTTCCTCACAGACAGTCAGTCACTCACTCACTGGTGCATCCACTTACTTATCCTTTAACTCCATCATTCATTCATTCATTCACTGACTTACTCACACATTCCTCCTTTTACTCAATCAATAAATGCATTAATTCACTTATTTAATTTACCCATTCACTATATGGAACAAGACCTCAATGTGACTGTGCTGTCTTAATAAACACAATTCTTTTGAAGTCTGTTGAGAGTGGAGAGGAAACCTTTGGTCAACACTCGACGTGATTTAAGCACTCAGAGAGAGACAGACAGACACACAGACAGGCAGTCACAGGAACTCAGGTCTTCAGTAAACTTGCCCTGATCTGCGGTCGCAGCCGGAACCTGCGTGAGGCTAGCGACACGAGTCATGCTGCCTCATGAATAATTCACAGAGGTCACATCCAAAGGCAGCGCTGTCATCCATAATTAAAATCCCACAGAAATAAATGCGTGCGTGTCGCCGCCCTGGATCCCGGCCTCGGTGGGAGGTGACAACAAACACCACCACCGCACTGTCACATGACCAGGGACTGCACAGGGGCCTGGCCTGGACGGCAATGATGTCATCAATCTGCTGCTTCACAGACGCTGACCCCCCCAGCTACGTGTCTGTAGGACACCTGTGACACACCACCTCTACAGTGACCTGGGTCTTACCTGGAATATGCTGGCTCCGTAAGGTGTTCTCCAGGCGTTCAGTAGGTTGTCCTTCCCGGTGCTCACAAACCATTTACCTGCAGAGTTAAAACATACCTTAACCTGCAGAACTAAAACACACCTTTACCTGCAGAAATAAAAAAAATATATTTAGGTGCTGAAGTTAAAGTACACCTTTACCTGCAGAAATAAAGTGCAGCTGTAACCGAGGATTCAGAATGCACCTTCAACTGCAGAACTGAAACACGTTTACCTGCAGAGCTCAAAATTCACGTTTACCTGTGGATCTGAAACGCAGCTGCACCTGTGGGGATCATGCGAGGACGGGCTGCAGAAGTGCAGCGGAGCCCCTGCCGCTAAACCCCCTCCACTCACACGTTTTTCAACACATTTTAATTGAGTTTCCGTTTTTGCCACGAAATGAGCATCAAATCTGTGGCTCGGCTTCAGTCCAGAGAGTTTATCCCCAGAGAGAGGTGGCGGCACACATTAAGGAGACCGGTTCGCTGGGCAGTGCATCCTGGGATATGGCAAACCTTAACTCTGAAGATTAGGAGGAATTACCCTTATCTGTGTGGGTGAAAGTGGGGAGACTAAGCCTGCGTGCGTGGGGGGGGGGGGGGGGGGGGGGGGGGGCAATCTCGGCTCTCCCTGCAACCTTACTTCCTGTTCCTGTCTGATCGCGGGTACGGCGGTAACAGCGGTAACAGCTGTGCCCCCTCTGCAGCTCATTCGCCGGCGATAACGGCGGGCTAATCCAATCGCTCGCAACACACGGCAGCCCTGCTAGCTCTGCACTTATCGCCACCGCCCACACCGCCGTCGCCATGACAACCGACCGTCACACGATTGGCCAGCGGGGAGGGCTCACGGAGGTGGTTAATTGGAAGGTTGGGGCGAAAGGCGGGATACAGAGTGTGACAATGCTGACAGACACGCCCAGCTACCCCGCTGCTTTCTGCTCCGGATTTATTGAGCATGACATCACAAGGACGTGTGAGACTAACACACTCTGTCTCTGCGCCTGAGGCGGGGATCCGCCTGTGTTCTGTGCACTCTCTCTCTCATCTACTCTGTTCCCAGCTTTGTTTGTTTTAGAACAACATAAAGAGAAATAATTGTTTGATGGTAATTGGTTTCACAGCTGGTGATCCTGCTGTTGTGAGAGTATACTTTAACAGAGGAAAACTCTGGGAGGCTGGGAGCCCGACACACCACCATCATCATTATCAGAGACGGGCCCAAACCTACCACCTAACTCTTCATCATCACCACAATCATCATCATCAGAGACAGGCCCAAACCTACTGCCTAACTCTTCATCACCATTATTATCATCTAACAGGTGGTTATCACAATTGGTAAATAAGGGGCGGGGTTTAGGCTGTTACCACAGTTGGTAACTAAGGGGTGGGGTTAAGGCGGTTACCACCATCGGTAACTAAGGGGTGGAACTTACCGCAGTGTGCGAACTTGAGGGACAGCACACAGCTCTCGTGCAGGTGCAGCTGGTACTTGTCTGGTTTGGTGACATGCAGGACCTCAACATTGCTGTTCTCCATCCCCACTGCCAGCCACTCTCCAGTCGGGCAGTACCCCAGAGAGAAGATCTGAGAGAGGGGTTGTACAAGGTCAGGGTAGTTGATCAGATTTGGTGTAAAGATTGTACAGGAGTACAGATTGGGTATGGGTGTGTAGAAGTGTACATGTTGAGTGTAGGTGAGTAGACTGCCAATAGGTTGGTGGAATAGGTTGCCTGAAGCTGTAGAGTTTGGATGTGCAGAGCTGTGGATGTGCGGGGGCTCCAGGTACCTGTGAGGTGAAGTCGTGCTGTTGGAGCTGTCGCCCCTCTCTCAGGTCCCAGGACCGCACAGTGTTGTCCAGCCCTCCCGTCCACAGCTTAGTGCCATCATTGGAAATGTCAATACAGCTGGCCCCGTCCGTGTGCCCCTGGAACTGCCTGCAACATGCATAAGCATGCAAACGGACACACACACACACACACACACAAACGCAACAGAGGGAAAACAACAAAAGTTCTATGAATAAATTATTTTGTAACAGGAAGTGTATTGCGATGGGAATGGGGATTTAATCAGGATATTTGTGAAAAAGGTTTTATTTTCAATATTGAAGAGTGCAGGGATTAACCTCTGGCTTCATGCTTTTAACATGAATTATCATGCTGACACACACACACACACACACACACACACACTCACCTGACCAGCGTCTGGTTGTGCAGGTCCCACACGGCGATGTTGCCGTCGCTGCAGCAGGAGAAACAGACCTTGGAGTCGGGGCTGATGGCGAGGGCGTAGCAGGCGGGGGCCGAGGAGGTGAGCTCCGCCTTGATGCGGGGGGTGGGGGCCGCCAGGTCCCAGATGGACAGCGTGCTGGCCTCGCCCCCCACGATCAGCGTCCTTCCGTCCGGAAGCAGACGGCAGGAGCGAATGTAGTTATCTCTGTTCTGTGGGGAGGGAGAGAGAGAGAGACAAAAACATTTCTTAAACACAGAAATTACACATACCTAGACCAAAAACAAATCAGAGAAACACAATAATACAGACTGGGACGCACACACGCACCCACACACATAGTTACTCTCAGATTTGGCCCAGAAAAGCTTGTTAGTCACCATCTGAATCTATACAGCTAACCTGGTAATAAATATTTCAGCATCAAGACCTCGCCAAGTTTGTAAATTACCACAAGAGTTTAGCCTAACTATACCAGAGTTCTGATATTCTGTATGTCTGCACTGAGGAAAGGGGGGGGGGGGGGGCGACCCAAACCCAATTTCCAGAAATAATGTCTACAGTAATTTCTGCTTCATACTGTTAATTAAGATTTGCATTAATTAGGCTTAAATGCCACTTTCTAAAAATAATGACATAATAATTACATGAATTATCGTGCATTCAGCGATGGTGGTGCAATCAACGTGGTCATCTGTTTGACTTCAGAAAACCAATCAAAGTGCTTCTTTCTCTGTCATTCCTCCGCGTGACACGATAGCCTGTGTTTGAGGTAGCGCTACGGACCGTGA
This sequence comes from Albula glossodonta, assembly GCA_019788955.1. Lineage (NCBI taxonomy): Eukaryota > Metazoa > Chordata > Actinopteri > Albuliformes > Albulidae > Albula > Albula glossodonta. The sequence continues at coordinate 1,319,531 of JAFBMS010000093.1, forward strand.
GGTGCCGTATACATTCCTTTCAGTCATAACAACAATTCTGAAAAGCGTAGCAACCCTGGAGCAAATATATACTTTGATCAGACCAGAGATTCTAGACAGCTCCGGTTTAATCCATGTGAAAGTTATTCTTACCTCTAGTGCCAGCTAATGTCTGACAGCCTAGAGCTGCTCGACACTCACATTTTATAATGACGGAGAGCCCCACACTGCCACACTATCAGTCAGACTGTAATGCAAGTAGATTTTTCGACTTGGTTACTTTTTCTGTGCTGGTTAATCCGTTCTACTGTTTATATTCCGAGAGGATGCTGTTTGTTAACATCTTAATGACGCTCGGCTTATCTTGTTTGTTAAAGCGATTTTAAGAATGTTTACTGTTTAGTATAATGGCCTCATGTTACCCTTCTAACATTAAGCTTCTATTTTAGCCTACCACTTTGCTACAAGAAATTAGCCAGGTAGGCTTGTAAAATGGACCTTGCTATTCTCTTCCAACTCCATCCAAATTTAACATCACCTTTGTGTATTAACTGCAGGGGAGATCAGGGTAAATAGAGCCACTTTTTATATTTACTTACTGCAAAGCTAACGTGCATTTATTTCAAACACCACTTGTTATGTGTACTTAAGCATGTTGTCCATTCATAGAAATGAAAACATTGCTTCAAACTAATGCAGTTGTAGAGGTCTGAGACATTAAAAAAAGTTGGTCCTTTGGCATAATTTGCCCCGAGGCAGGGGTAAATTGAGCATGGGGTAGGGTAAAAAGTGCAAGTTTAAATTTTGTACATATTGGATATAATAAAGAAAATTAATAATGAAATAATACACTATATTAATTTCAACAATGAAACAAAAGTTTTCTATGCTTGGTGATGCATATCGGTTCAGCAGTCACATGATGACATTACATCACATCGGGTGAATTCTCTGTGTATCCTGCTGCTGTGCGCGAATATGTGTGTGAGAGTGTTAGTTGGTGGGTGTGTGCGTCCAGTTGTGAGAGAGCAAGAGAGAGAGAGTGTGTGTGTGTGTGTGTGTGTTTGTGTGTGTGTGTGTGTGTGTGCAGTGCTTATGAGTGGCATTAAGAGAGAAGCAACTCAGGTGGAAATATTATGATCGTGTTTTATCTTCAAGTTTTAGCACTATGGTTCACTCCACATTCCACTTTTCAAGTGTGCCCTATGCTTGGTAAGCCAACTCTCACTTTCAAACCAATGGATGAAGGATCCCTCTCCAGAAAAGATGTTGCGAAAAAACTGCCAAATCCCCTCACAGTTGGTGGAACAACAAGAAGAGAAAATGAGTTTGTCTTCCCATGCAGTTTTTAGAAAAGTGGAGCATGGAGTGAACCATCGGCTCAATTTGCCCAAAGATTGGTGGCACATTTTACCCCATAACCTCCATTCTGACAAAACTGCTTGACATCCTTATGCTAACTCACATTTGTGCCAAGTTAATGACTTAAAATTCGTAGCTTATCCTGTGAGGAACGAATATGCAATAATGTCCCAAACTTATTTATTTCTGTTACGATACAAGATTCATGATATTTTCATGAACCACAACACAGTAAGTCTCCTCCGCAATACTTTTAGCCAGAGCAAGCTACACTGACAAACAATTTAATTGTAATGCTGTGTGTGAATGTGCCATCATATACGCCAGCATATAGTCATTAGATTTTATAACTCATACTGCGCGGCCTTAACTTCACATGTATGCACAACGCACTTCACAATGTCAGTAGTGGCTATGACTTATTTCTTGCTTGTCTAAGGTTTGTCTTTAATCCTATATTGGTAATGTTACCTAAATGCTATAGCAAATGCAACCGTTTTTGCAGTCAGTTTATTTCCATTTATCTAGCGACAGCATAAATGTGAAAATGGTTCTGCAGAGCTGCAGTAAATTAGCAGCAGGGGTGAGAACGCTCTCTGGGCCAGAGACAGAGAACGCAGTTCTGCTCTGGTTACGTGAGGAGCACCTCTCCAATTTTACTCTCCAGTAGGTTTGGGGGAACGAAAGCATGAGCGAAGCCCTTGGCACGTCCTTCAGCGGACAAGTCCCGAATTACCATCAGCCAGGGGCGCAAATCCCAGGTGGGAGTATGTCCCCCCAATTCCTTGGGAAAACTTGAATTGTTCTCCCAATAAATTGTTGTGTAATTGTAAAAAAAAAAAAAAAAAATTATATATATATATATATACACATACACATACACACACATATATGTGCAAATGGCTATACATATAAATACGTAAAAAAACATTTTTTACAAACGTGGTCACCGCCCGGTTAACAATGATTTGACCCAGTCGCCCATCATATAGTTTGGCTAATCGATTTCGCGTGCTGTCCGTCAATGCTCGACATCTTGTAAGTATCCTAGTTAAGATAGTAAAGTCAGCTTTAAACTGAAGAGCTGGGTTATACAGCACGTAACTTCCATGGATCATTAGAACAGAACACGTTTGTTTCTTTAGTGTTTTTAAGACATTTTTGTCGCTCCACTGAATTATATCCCAAAACATTAACACACACAGCAACGTTGACTACTAGCAAGCTTATGAGAGCCTAGGCGCTTTTATTTCGCGCGTTCGGTAGCGCCAGCTTGCAAGCACCAGGACCAGGCTGACATTGTCAGACCCTTCCCGGTTTGTGAGTACAGTTTCTAGCTTGCGAGTACTCGCTAGGTTGTATCAAACCGCGATACCTTTTTAAAAACCATTACCGAACAAGGGACGTTCTAAGTAGATTCCAAGATAACAGGAAGCTTCCTTGCAAATGATACACACCCATATTTCGTCCTCCCTGAAAAATGGCCTTGAAAAAATTTCAATGTTATGCCCCCAACACAGAAATGAGATTTTCGCCCCTGAAATCAGCCCAGACACTTTCAACTGTCTCCCTCATTCGCTTTCATCAGCCTCATCCACCTCTCCTGATCCTGTCAGTCTCTGTGTTACACTGCAACAGATCATCGAGAGAGAAAGACAGAGTCAAATCCGCTCATAGGGCATCCCTTTGTCTCTCTATTCACTGCCTCTCACCCTTTCTCTCCTGCTCTCCCCCCCTCTTTCTCTCACTCTCTTTGGCAGCAGAAGTGTCAGGGCCGAGTCAGTCACATCTCCACGGATCTCCTTAGCGACCAGGAGCGGCGTTCAATGAAGGACTGATCCCCGATGCCAAGGGAGCCGCGACGGGCAAGATTCTCGTCAGATTCTCACCGGTGAGTTTGCAGAGGTTTAATGCACTTGACACATTCCGCCTCTCACGGTTTAGCCCGATAGCGATGACATGTCCAGTACTTTATACTTGAATCACCACCCTCTCCTTAAACCTTATGAGGTTGATGTGGTTGGATACAAATATGTCTTGCACCCAGAAAACAGACTGCTTTATCTCACTGCACTGCTCTTGCCAGACTTCAGGTTAGATGGTAATAGCCTAGCGTGTGTAGCTGTAGAGCTGGGCTGAAGGGGTGGGGCTGTAGGTGGAGTTCAGGTGAAAGTGTTGAGGGTTGGGGGGGGGGGGGGGGGGGGAGGATCAGGTGTAACAGGGCGGGGTCTCTCTCACCAGGCAGTCGAGCTGGGAAACGGGGCTCTTGTTGCCGGGGTGACTGATGTCCCACACTTTGACGCAGCCCTTGCCGCCAGTGTAGACGTGGCGGGTGGGGTTGCTGATGGTTACGGCGCACACCACCTCCCCGTGGCTCAGCGTGTTTATCTGCCGTGCGTGCCGCGGGATGCCTGGGCCAATCAGAGCGTCTGGAGGGAAGGGCACCGGCTGCATCTGTCCGTCAGCACTCACGTGAAACGAGTACGCCCTGGTGGAGGAAGAGGAGGGTGAGGAAGAGGAGGAACCACTCTGGAACTGATTAGAAACTGAAATGCTGGCAGACCCTGAACAGAAATCACACCCTGACAGAATAGCTGGACCCTGGACACTGTGAAACACACAGAGTACTCCTACCTCCAGCTTTGTCAAAGACTGAGAGTCTGGTTAGCTTTGTTGAATTTTGTGGCTGGTACGTCCTGCAAGCAGATTGGTGCCTGTAGTAACAGTGGACTGCGCTGGCTTTGGCAGTTTCTTATTTAATGCGCTCTCTCTACTTCTGGAGCTGTCAGAAGCAGCTAATCATTGAAGTTAAACCTCTTTTGAGTGCAAGATCAGTCAGGCTCTTCCAGAAAACTTCAAACTGGTTTACTTACGGTTTTCCGCCCGGAATTCCAGAGAGGTTTGGCGGGATCCCTGGAACACGCATATGGTGATGTGGATCAAATCCCACCTGCAGAGGAAACACAGGAGGAAGTTTGGGGAAGATCAGGTTATCAGGTCGCTAATGGAGAATGGGTTATCAGGTCGCTAAGGTCTCAAGCCCCAACAAACCAGGTGAGAAATGATTATGTAGATTTTTCACATAAGTGCTGGGTAAACCTGCAGTTCTCCCAGATAGAGCTGGGTTATAAAGTGCGCTTGAGAGGAGCGTACCACTTGCGAGCGTCCATAGGCGGCAGCAGCGGCCGCGGCTGCAGCGGCAGCGCTCATCTGGGGGGAGATGTTATGGAGGCTGGCATAGGCAGCGCCAGGACTGCTCAGGTCGCCGTTCATGCCCGCGTGGGGCACCATGCCGAACGGCGTCGGGTATGGGCAGGGTACCGCCATCGGTGTGCGGAGACCCGGAACTGCAGAGGGACCAAGAACAGGTTAAGCACTCAGGTAAAGGGAGGAAAAGCAGCGAACCTCACAGGATTCAAACCTGCAGCCCTTCGGATTCAGTTCAGTTCCTTCACAACTCCACACAACGTCAAGCTCTATGTGTACGCATGTGCATCGGCTCACCTAAGGACTCCACTCCAGGCGGTTTCCCAGGCAGGGCTCTCAGGCTGGGGGTTGAGTTGCTACCGGGCGTGGGTGCATCTGAGCGGGGCGTGGGGGTGCTGGACTTAGACACTGGAGTAGTTGACTTCTCATTCTGCACAGAGCAAACTCTGCATCAAATTCATTACTACTACTTACATACTTATACAGAAAGGACCAGAGCACTATATTCATGTGTATCAGTACCCAAGGGGACAGGTATTCCTCCCTTTACAAATGGCTGTGTTACTGAGTAAACATTTATTAACTGATATTTTGTAATTGGAGCAGAATTTATTATGATTTGACTCAGAAGTTCTGTTAAAAAAACCATTTCTTTTCATTCAAAGGACGAATACTGGTTCGTTGTATCTGAGACTGTGCATTGTGCTCTCTGGCTGTGAGGGGGGTGGAGCCAGCATGTGGGTGTGGTTTGAATATGGGGTGTGGTCAGCATGGAGGCAAGGCATGTGGGGGTGTGGTCTGTGTAAAGGAGGAGAACTCACAAGGTTGAGCTCTTTAGATTTGGAGGAGGGCGTGCTGCTAGAGGAGGCAATGGAGGCAGGGCTGATGGGCGGGTCCTTCTTCAGCAGCCGGTTCTTGTCCAATCCGTTCTCCCGTGGGGAGTGGGCGGGGCTCCCCCTGGGAGAGGCGGGGTCCTGAGATGAAGGAGAATAATGATCTTTTGTGTAAACCACACATCACACATTCAGCCACACATCCAAACAATGTTTAAAATGACAACTCTTAGACCAGCTTTAGACTCATTATGTGAGAGCATAAAGGACATTCAGGCAAACCACCTATAGATCTTTGTGATGAAGCTTCAGCATGTAACTATTCTTTTGTGATTCTTTTTTCATTTGGGGGAAGTCAAATTTACAATCAATTTAGCTTGTTGTACAGAAGTGAGGTTTCACATATTATCATGCAATAATCACAATTGTATTATTTATGCTACCTCCCCTCCTTAACCCTTTTGTTAGGGGGGAATCGTTTTGTAAAATCATTTTGCTGCCTAACATCATGCCATATATTTTGTACATAATATATTCTCAAAGGTACATTAATCCCCATGTTAGCTGGGCCACTTACATTTGCTAACGAGTTCCCTATCACTGCATGTATTGGAATAGCTTCACTTAATTTAACCTCTATTTCCTTCCTTCGAGCCTTATATTTTGAGTTACAGATGTAAAGCAATGGCCTGCATAACAATTCTTAAAGCAAGGGGGGGTGGGGGGTGGGGGGGGAGCCCCCTTTGTCCTTCAGCAACTGCAGTGTTTTAAATCTAACTCGGGGGGTCTTTCCTCACCACATAAATCTAGAAATCAATTTATCCCACCCCACAAACTGCTTTTCAGCTACCTCTACTGGTATGCTGTGAAACAGATAATAATAAACGTAATATATTAATTTTCACTGATTTGTTTCTTGAGTTAATTCCTAAAATTGGAATGCGATTATTTTTTGAATTGCTAAACTTAATAGGTCATAGTTTATTTGTTTCAGTCTTGTTAACTCTTTTGGCGGGATCATCCCCACATATTTGAAACTTTTCGCCTCCCAGTTAATATTATGCTTATATTGCACCTCTGCGTTGGTGTTAAAACTGAAGGCTAGGACCTGAGTTTTGGATACATTCATTTTATATCCTGAAAGAGCTCCATATTCTACCAAAGATGTCATCAATGTGGGAGAGGAAGAAACCGGCTGGACAACATACGCCACAACATCATCCATAAATAAAGCCAGTTTCTGCTCCCTCCCCACCACCTCCTTAATATCATCATTCTGCTTAACCCATCGGCTCAGCGGTTCGATGAAGACAGCAAAGAGAAGGGCACAAAACGGACATCCAAACCGGCAACCACGTCCCATCAGGAAAGCACTTGACAACCCGACAACCCGCCGTTAATTTTAATCCAAGCCGACGGTCTATCACGGAATCCGAATTTTTCTAACACCTTATAAAATAAAACCCACCTAACCGAGTCTAACACTTTTTCGGCATCTAATCGTACAATAACTGCCTCGACTTTTTTTATCTATGATTTGATTGATCACATGTAAAGTACGTCTGATACTGTCTTGCGTTCGTCTGTGCTTAATAAATCTGGTCTAATCTAAATGTATTATCTCCGGTAAAATATTCTCCATCCTTTTGGCATGAGGGTGGTTTCTCCCTTCTCTCCAAAACCCAACTGAATGTATTCGACAGCATAGGAGTCAGTTGTCCCCAGAATGTTTTACACCTCTCTGAGGTATAGCCGTCTGCACCTGGCTTTATTTGCTTTTAACATGTAACAGTTTTATACATAAAAATATGGCCAAATTTTCATAATGAACAGGTAGCTAGTGATCACTGGAATCTCGTGCAAAAATATCAGGTCCACGCTCAACGTGCTTCTGTATGTATTTCCGTTTGTAAATGCTGGACTTCAGACCAGAGATAACTAGCCACTTCCATTGCCTGTGCGGCAGGGTAACAAGCTGTCCTTTCTGTCATTCAAATCATGCTCCAATCAGAAGGCTTCAACAAGGGCTTGGGGGGAGGGCTTAGGTTGAACAGAGTGAACATCACCCTGGGGTGGGGGGGGGGTTCTCAGTTCTTACCTGATTTAAGAGTAGCACATAAGTAATTATCACATTTTAATTCATTCAGGTTTTCCACCTTCATTTCAGAGATGGTTGGATTTAGAAAATTACTGAAGTTTCGTGAAGGTTTCACGCAGAGGTAGAGAACACACACCACGGTGCTCACACTGAATTACTCCATGACAGGTGGCTGTCATAAGCTGGGATAAATATTCATAAAATACTTAAACAGCTGGTGCTTGGCGACACAGCATGGTGGATCAGCCGTCACTTTGCAGGCTGAAACCGAACACCCTGCCTCCCTCTCTTTCTCCCTCCCTCCATCCAGCTCTCTGTCTCTTTCTCTCTCTCGATACCTCCCTCCAGCGCTCACACCGTTTCAGTGAATCTGACAAATCTGTCGCACACTGCATGCGACTGCATTTTAGCACGACAGGAAGGCAGGGAGAGGAGGAGTGAGGAGGGAAAGAAAGGAAGAGAGAGGGGGAGAGATGAAAGAGAAAGAGGGATGGTTCCTGTGGCCTCTTCTGGCCTTACCTCATTGGAAACATCCACCACTAGGTTGTCATCGCTCTTCTCTCCATCGCTGTCCTGAAACACAGAGAGGCAGCATTATATGGCGTTTGACATCTTACTCTTTCTCAAAATAACAGCATCCGATTGGCCATCTACCGTCCTTCATGTGAATGCAACAAGGCTCCTGCAGTGGGTTGCCAGATCTCACAGTGTGAACGATGACAGGAGAGTACCCCGTCTTTAGATTCACATAGTGGGTTGCCAGATATTGTAAGTTGTGAATAATGACAGGAGGATTTCTTGTCTCTAGATTCACATAGTGGGTTGCCAGATATTGTAGGTTTGAGAGTAAGGACAGGAGACTGCCCTGTCTGTAGACTCACATAGCGGGTTGCCAGGTCCTTGTCATCGGTCTTCTGTTTCTTGCTCTCAGTCGAGTAGTCTGTGGAGTTCCTGTGCTTGTCCGCGGCCCTGAAGCTGGCTGACGGGGACACCGAGGAGCTCTGGGGGTGAGAGGCAACGCTCATTAGTGCCTGCCTCACTTTCACTCCACAAGAAACCATTTAATACTCAGCCTACCACAACAGACCTAAACTGCAGGCTAAACCCACACAGTACACACACAAACACACAGTCTCTGTACGGGTGCACGCAATTCAATAAAAACACACTTTACATTACTATGTCATTTTCACTGAGTATATCTTTTACGGGATAAACAAACACGTCCTTCAGAATGTGTTATTTTCGCTGTAAAACAGAATCTGTCTTCACAGAAAGCACTCCTGCATCTCCTGTTCGTGATGCAGCTCATCCTCCCTTCCCCCCCACCAGAAACTCTGTTTCCACAGTTTGCAGCGTAGAACATTGAGCTTTATGTGTCCCTGGAGACGGACGCTTGACAAGCAAAATTAAGAAACACAGCGTTGTGTGACATTTCTCCTAATTACGGTCTGACCACAATTCTGAGTACCCGCAGAACACACACCAAAGCCACAAGAGACCGATATACAGACGAGGCCGAGTTACAGAAATACACCTGAAATACCTTGTGTCCCACATACAGAACAAACACACACACACACACACACACACACACACACACACACACACACACACCTCTGTATTCACGATTAATCTCCACCTGCGATACAGGATGCATTGCTCGGCTCTTAAATCACTCTAACAGGCCTAAGTGCTTATTATTCTGATTCAATTAGCTAATTATTCAAAATACAGCTGAAACTGAAGAGCCATTAATTGAAGCACAATTTTCAGAAGAAAAAAAAAAAGAACAAGGAAAAGAAGTTCAGGCAAAAGCAGATAACCCGAACCCTGATAGGTACGCATAGATAACCCAGATTCACACGGGTAGGCACAGACAACGCAAGATTTGACAGGTAGGCAAAGATAACTCATACCTTGACAGGCAGGCAAAGATAACCCATACTTTGACAGACAGGCACAGACAGCACACACCCCAAGACTGGTAGGCACGGATAACATAAAACCCCCGTCAGCGCGTACAGATATCATATACCCTGTCGGAAGAGCTCTGGAGACTGGGACAAGACATGACTCTTCCCTTCTCTCCCTCCCTTCCTCCCCACCTCGTCCTGCCAGGCAGATGGAGGAGGTAATTAGCGCAGACGCTGGCACCGCATTATTGGGCTGAGAACCAGCAGACATACCCTCCGGCAGGGGAGCTGAGCAATCAAGGGCTCTCCTTCTCCAGGAACAGGAAGTTACCCAAATAGAGATATTATACCACCACTGAACCGGAGCTCGAAAATAACTAAAAAATACAGATACTCTGCCTTCCCTGAACAGGAACTCTCACAGATGCACGTACACTGTACCTCCACAGAACAGGAAGTCCTTCAGACACAGATAGTCCATGCACTTGTTGACCTTCTCTGAACTCATTCATCCCGGTAGAAGTGAAGGCCAGCATCACCCTGCCATCTCAAACCTTTTAATGGTCAAAAATAACATGATTTTTCCAGTTCCATCCATGTTCTGACTGGTGTAAATGCACTTTAGTGCAGAGCCAGAAGCCAGTTCTCTATAGAAGTGACCCTCTTTAAGCACAATCCAAGTCTAAGAGACCTCTAATTTGCATTCAGCCCCCATTCAACCCGACCATATTCAACAGGAGCAAGGTCACCAAAACGACCACGGGAAAAAAAAATGACTAAAAAATGAAGTCATTGTAAGGATGACTCTTAACGTCAAAACACGAATGTTCAAATTTGTCCCTGAAGAATAAAAAACGTTTTAAAAATAATAGCGAGGCTGAATAATAATGTTGTTTAATTATGTTATAAATGTTCTTTCCCTAACGAGAGGAAAATGTGCTCCAGGGCTGAGCCGAAAAAAATGAGCACATAGCCACATCACTCAGTGTGTCCCCATTAACCTTGTGTGCTGTAATAAGGCTGAGCGAAGGCCCCATGTAAGCTTCTCATTAACATGAATCTAAATTAATTTAATTACATAATGACAGACTCAGGTGCTCCGGCACTGAGGGGCTGTTGGAACTCAGCCAGGGCCGCGTCTTCTCTTCTCTTTTCAGCATCCGAACCCTTCCTGTCTTCCGTTCCGCTTCCATGTCTCTATCCTCCATGTCTTCTCTTCTAGAGCGCCTCCTTGGCTGACATGGTCACTGTGGTGTCACCCATTGTGGAGCCGTGGGCAAGTCGCACCAGTTGTGTTTAGGTTTGTCGCCGAGTCCGGGCGCTGATTCTCGGCTCAACCGTCAGGAGTCGCTATTAAGTTCATGAGTTGTGCTGGTTCGTCCCAGAGCTCAGAGGACACATCCGGAGAAATCTCAGGACGCTTTTAACTGGACGTCTGCAAATAGTGCTTACTGTAGCGCCGTTCAGCACACCCGGTTGGGGCAGGTTCTGGAAGGAGTGGGGGGGGGGGCTTTTGGGAGATTGCATGTGAGAGACAGAACCCCCCCACCCCGTGCCGACACCAGGGGAGCATTTCTCTCGCTCCGGCCTCCCTCCACATCCCCCGCTCCCCCCCCCCACCTCTTCCACACAGACAGCAGCGATTGAAAGCAATTACTGCTCTTCTCTGCCGGAGTCGGTCTCCAGAGAGCCAGCCGATCTGATTTACTCCTAATGGCCTCTGTCACCAGCCCCCCCGCTCGCCTGTCTCAGCTCACTAAATACTGCAACCTACGCCCCCCTTGCTAAATATTGCCCCCCCTTTCTAAATACTGCAACCTATGCCCCCCTTGCTAAATACTGCCCCCACTTGCTAAATACTGTTCCCTCCATTGCCAGATATTGTCTTTATTAATATCCTTTACGTTAAAGGAATGCCTCCGTTGGTCAAACAAGTTAACCAGAAAGAACTAACTGTGGTACCTCATGCATCATGTGCCATGTGCCAGCCCCTCACATCATACAGGTGACACACAGGATACCTGTTCTCAGGTGTCATCACCTGTGTGTGCTGGTCTCACACACCCTAACAGTCAGAGCTCACCCTCTATGCTATGCTGCAAAGGTGAGCTCACATGAGAAAATGACATACTTTGGGTGTGGTCCACTCCCTACTTATTCTGCAACACATAGTGTGAACACAGCAGCAGTAACAAAACTGTCCTAACCAAAACATGCACATAGCAGCAATAGCTAGACTCTCTTAGCCTAGCCTAGCAACGGTCATGAATCCAGTTCCCCTGCACTGTGAGGTCCTGTAGAAGATACCCGTACCAGGCATTTAACTTGAGGTCCTGACTCACTTTGGTCATACAATTTCCATTACATTTGATTGGCATTCTCCACCCACATTGACTTCCCAGATTGTCACTACAAATGAGAACGGAATTCCCGGTTGACCTACCAGGGTAAATAAAATAAGAGCAGTGTGTAAATTCTTCTAACCACAGGGTTTACTTTACAGGAGGAAGTGAGTCCTAACCATAAAAATGAGAGCAGTTGAACTGAGCAGCGAAACAGAATATATAACCAAGAAATACAGCTTTACAGTAACAATATTGGTGTTTCATATTTTCATTTAAAAGCCCTTCCTCTTCTCTGCCTGCCAGGTCAAGCTGTTCTCTCCGTCCTCTCCACCATTACACCCATATCCATCTTTACTAATAAATGTGTCTCTCGTCCGTGAGCTTAAAATAACGTGAAAAATGAGGCTGAAACTGAAATTGAAGCACTGGAATTGGTTTCACATACACATTAAATGAAAAATATGAAGTCCACTGCGGAAATCAGCCCGGCTGTTTCTGTATTGCAGAGAAGAGAGGCCGTCCTTGTGTTGCTAAAAGAAGCTCCTCTGTGCCTTCTGTATGCTGGGAGCTGAGGCCATCGTTCTCCCTGTTGAAGACACAGACACAGACACGGCTGGGGTGGTGGTGTCGAACCTGCCCACGCCAGGTCCTCCGGGAACGGAGGCCCTAAATCACTGCGTGTACTGGTTTAGATCATGCGTTCATCTAAACCGCCGCGAAACAGGCCCCAGCTGAGCCCTACGCTAGCGGCTAGGGGCGGGGCCCGTCGTGGACGTGCGGGGGCCGGTGGGGGGGCTAATATCCTGCTGCGTGCTGCTGCAATCACAGCTATAGCCAGGCACTTGTGCCATCTCAGACAGTGTTTGTTCCCATTTGTATCTAATGCTTTTGTCAACAAGCCCACAAAAGGGCGAGCAAACACACATACGCTCCCGCGCACACATGTGTATGCACACGCACACGCACACACACGCACATACACACAGGCTGCTACAGCTGGGAAGCTAAATCCGACCATCGCACGCCAGCTGCTACTGCTAACACACGTTAAGTCTCATAGCAACACACTCGCGCGCACACACACGCACACACACACAATCCTGTCAACAGCTACCAGCCGTCACTCATCACTTGCTAACTGCACGCAGCGACCTCGCAGCTAAGAGAGAGAGAGAAAACATCGCTTTGGCAGTACTGTACTTTCTATGGTCATGCCAAGAAAGTAAACCA
>JAFBMS010000093.1:1337500-1525000 GCA_019788955.1 Albula glossodonta
CCCCCTGGACAACATTTTTGCACCTGCCCCCTCGTATTTGTTTACGTTTGATGGGTGGGGGGGGGGATTAGACAGAGGACTCCTCAGTGTTCCAAGCTGGCAAGAAACCAGGTTTGTTGCCATGGAGACAACCCCCCTCCTTATTGGATATTGAGCCATTTTTTTTTTTTTTTTTTCCTGTTTAGTTTTTTCCAAGCCTTTTAAAAAAAGGCCAAGCGTCTGTCAAATGCAAGCAAATCTGTGCTTTGGCTTTCCAAGCCCCCACTATATGTTAAATATATTTGGCTGTCCCTTGGACTGTCAATCAAACCCCCCCAATTCAATCCCCCCTTTCCCAATCCCTTGATCCTTGCCCACGATTTCCCAATTTGATCTGTGATTTCCTGGCTTGATCTTTGATTTCCTGATTTGATCTGTGATTTCCTGGCTTGATCTTTGATTTCCTGATTTGATCTGTGATTTCCTGGCTTGATCTGTGATTTCTTGGCTTGATCTGTGATTTCCTGGTTAGATCTGTGATTTCCTATCAGTTTGAGAAGCAGGTGATGCAGACATAGGCTTCACTGCCCTGGTCTGTGTGTATACCTGTACATCACAGTGACCAGGTGTCACTTGTGTGTACAGGAGACAGACCCCCCCCCCCCCCCCCCCGCCCAGTGGTGGAATGTGCCCCCCCCCTTCTGTCTCTTTTCCCCCACACACTGAAAAACACACCTGTTTACACCGTGCTCTGAGTCTACAAACTCTCAGCACTGAATGTTTGTTCTGGATAAACTGCCTTTAGCTCTGTCCCCTCAAATCCTTCAGTGACCGATATCACCATTTGAGGTTGTTCTACTGTATGCGACCAATGTGCTCTGTTACTGGTGGACCTCCTCTCGGTTCCCCAAGCGTAAGGAGATAACTCCTCTGTCTGAGCCTATTGTCACAGGCAGAAGGCAGGAAATAAGGGGGCAGGAAGGAGGAAGGTAGATGCTCTGGCCAAGAAAACACAATGAATTTGCCCCTCTGAAACGGAAATACAGTCACTAGCAGCTATTGCATTAACAGGCTGGTTGACGGACTCCAGTGGGGGGCGCTCTGTGATGGGGACACTGAGTAGTAGGCTCCACACTTCAGGCGATGCCGACAGAGCGAGGGTAGCGTGAACACATACACATAACACACGCTCAGACACACAAACAAAACACACTGCTATACAAGCTTGCGCACATACAGTCACGTGCAAAAAATGACACATGCACACACATATACACACACACGCGCATTAGCGCATAAGTCTGCTGCATAGGAACGGTGGCGGGAACCGTGGTGTTTCAGAAATAATTGGGCTGAATTTTGTGCTTATTTGGGAAGGAACAGCAGAGAACACAGGCTATCAAAACCAAAGGCATGCTAACTCCGCGAACGCTTATCTGCTCATAATGCATTAACGTGCCAAACAGAGACGGCCCAGCGTCTGCTTCTGAGACAGCTACTTAGGGGGCTAATTAAGCATGGCACGGTGCATCTCTCCTCTCTCTGTGTCCTTCTCTCTCTGATCCACACACACACACACACACACACACACACACACACACACAGACCCTCTCTCTCACTTTCTCTGATTCGCACACACACTCTAACTCTCTCTCTAAACAGTAGTTTTCCTTTAAAACATCTGACCAGTTACCTGCAAAAGCCACTTCTCTAATTAAACAGCCTGTGATAATGAATTACGAAGCCTTTGATAAAGCGTGGCTATGCCGTTTATGACCGTTATCGTTATGATAATTATTGTTGTAATCACAACAGTGGGGAAGATAAAATGGCGCTGCAACCGTTACCTGTGTAACAATGAGGAGAATAGACCGAGGAGAGAAAATTATGGCATCCTGTTCGCCGTCTCTCTTCCTTCGCGCAAACGCTGCGTGAACGATTGGACTGAGCTCTGAGGTAAGCGTATAGAAACCGTGCATCTGTCTGCATTGGAGCTGCACTGAACTAGCGGTCCTGGCCTCTTCTCGAACATACAGTATCCACAGCGCCATGGGAACCATTGTCCAATCACACGCAGCCGTCATGGAGAGGGCTATCGCATGTCCAACAACATTGCATGTGCCAAATCCAAAACTATTTGTACTCTTTGAATGAAAGGGAGAATAAGCTGCACAATAGCTTGTGTGCATGTATGTTAAAGAAAGTGTGTGTGTGTGTGTGTGTGTGTGTGTGTGTGTGCGCGTGAGTTTATATGCCTGAGTATGCATTTTTCCCAAAATCAGCAGGCATAATCCAACAGAATTCAGACCTACCTTTACTGAATCTCGATCTGCAGGTCCACAGGTGAGCGACCGTAGAACAGGAGCAGGTGAGGGAAAGAACACAAATACAAAATCAGTTAGAAAACCTAACCGCACCCACACAAACAAAACACAACATCAGAACATCCAGACATTCACCGTCAATAATCCACAGGACTACAGCCACATAACACCCAGTTACTAACACTCAGAAATAAATCAAGACTGTCATCAACCCTGCCCAGAATTCAAATGATATCCTTTATCAATCCCGAATCTTTAAATCACATTTTTTTTTCGATCCTGCACAGAAATACACATCTTTCATCAATGTTGCAAAAACTGCATTAAGCCACTGTAGACATTTCGGTATAAAAATACAAGCAGGTGTTTGTCAGCCCTGTACAAACACTGGTCAGATAATAAACGTGTCGGTGTACAGGAAAGGCCAAAACGTAGCTCTGCATTTATCCATGTGAGGGGGAGATCCGATCCTTTTCATTTGTTAGCTAACAGCTCTTCAGCTCTCGCTATGCTCCAGTGGACATTTTATTTTCAGGCCGTATGAGAACGTACAGGAAGTTCTGAAATGAAGAAGGTGCTCGTTTACGGGCCGCGCGCCAGAGACACAGCGGGGACCCGCGCACAGTTTGCACGCCCCCCTGCGTCGATAATGAGTTTCCCACAATTAGAGAGAGATTCCCCCACCTTCACCTTCACCACATTAATTACTCAAGCTGCTGCGTTCTCAGGTAATTGTAAAAGTGTTTGTGATCATGGGTAACATTGATCTTGCGGAATAATTCTTTGATTAATTTTTCTCTCTCACACACTCTCGCTCTCCCTCACACAAACACACACACACACACACACACACTCGTTGACACACAGTCTCTCTCCCTCATACAAGCACACTCTCACACACACACTCACTCTCTCTCCCTCCCTCAAACATACACACACTCTGTCTCACACTCACACACACAATGTCTCTCTCTCTCTTTCTTACACACATACTCTCCCTCAAACAGACACACACTCTCTCTCTCCCTCACACACACACACACACACGCACACACAACACACACACATGCACACGCGCACACACACATAGGTCCTTGCAGGTTCACGCAGGGCGGTGTACAGTCCCAGGGGAGTGGGCTGCTCTGTTGACAGTGGATCTTTCTGCTGTTTTCATTACAATAAACAACCCAGCAAACTCAAGTGTTTGTGCAGTAAGCTGTTCCTTACAAAGGAAATCCTCGGCAATTAAACGCTGTGCTAATTGGGGGATTTGCATATGCGCCATGTTTTGTTGGCTCAGAGGTTTTTTTTTAGCGGTTTTAAGAGTAGACTGTAGAGCTGCAGTGTGCAGTAAATGTTGTGTTCCTCATTACGAGAGAGATTCATGAGCGAACACTCTCTCTGTCTCCACTGCCGTGTTCCCTGCTAATTAACCGCACAGTCTTGCAGTTTGAGGTTTTACAGCCTGATCAAAAAACCCCCCTCCCCATGAATTGCCACGCCCCGTGCCCCCACCCCCAGACCCTCGCCCCCCCCCCCCCCCCTCACAGTGGCTGGTACCTCTTTGGTGGTCATTGTCATGGTGTTTTTTTTCGTCTTTGATGGGCAGCTGGGGGTGGCCTCCCAGGGCACTGGAGAGGGCGAGGAGCCCTGCGCTGCCCCCTACTGGCGGGAGGCTTGGCGGCTGCAGGCCGGCAGGGTGTGGAGTCAGCGGCACGGGCAGGGCGTGGCCGTGAGACAGGTGCTGGGCCTGGAGCTGCTGCTGCTGCGAGAGAGAGAGCAGATATTCAACCCGCAACACACCTGTACAGGTAAATACACCTGGACACAAATGCATACACATCCACAGGTATACACACCTGTACACACACAAGCGATTCTCATGGGTAAAATACAACACTATCATCATGCTATAGAGGTAAGGCCTTGTTGCAGTGTGGCTTTGTACAGCTAAGTTCCGGTTATGCTTCTGTGTGGTTTCGAACAGGTGGGACTCGGTCATGGTGTAGTTTTGTACAGGTACGGTTCTGTTACACACATTCTTCAGTCTCACACAGCCCCATAAAGCAGAGGCAGTTTAAGTTCTGCCCAGCAGAAAATATAATATCTGGGAGAGTTAGAGCAAAAACACATTTTCAGCACCATGGAACAGTACACAGGAGAGAGATAATTTCAGAGAGATAGATAGAGAGAGAGAGAGAGAGCGGGGGAGAGGGGATAAGTGGGAGGGGGTAAACTGAGAGAGACAGAAGAGAGGGAGAGAGAGGAAGGGAAACAGAGGACAAGTGGGAGGGGTAGAGAGAGAAAATAGGGGAGAGAGAGAGAAAGCTGAATTAATAACCCAGAAAGGAAGCTGGCTGCTGCCACCATTTTAAACCCTTTAAGTGTCCTCAGTGGTACTTGAGCAAATTACTAAAGAAAATCTAATGTAGCGCGTCTGCGTGGCTGCAGGCCGCTCAATAATGCACAAATAATTGGGCACTCTGCGCACGTTTAGTGCTGCCTGAGCGGGGAGCCGCTGGCCTGGCCCGCCGCACACTCTCCCTCCCTCTCATTCCCTCGCTTTCTCTCTCTCTCTCCTCTCCCCCTCTCTCTCCTCACTCTCTCTCTCTCTCTCTCCTCTCCCTCTCTCTCCTCACTCTCTCCTCTCCCCCTCTCCCTCCCTCCCTCCCTCTCTCTGTCTCCCTCTCTCTCCCTCGTTCCCTCTCTCCATGCCTGCATGCTGTTGTGACAGGTTTATCTCAGCACAGCCGAGACGCTTCACTGGGCCTGCTGACGAGACTTTAAAGTCTGTTTTACCAGAAACACTGAGAGATGGAGAGAGAGAGAGAGAGAGAGGGAGGGAGGGAGGGAGGGGGGGAGAGAGAAAGAGCCCCAAGTGGGAGGAAATGGAGAGTTTGACCTCAAATCTGGAGAGGCAGGTGTGTGTGTGTGTGTGTGTGTGTGAGAGAGAGAGAGAGACTGGATGAGTGATTGTGTGTGTGTGTGTGCGCAGCAGGAAGTGTCAGAATGTGGGGGTGGTGTTTATGGGGGTCTTTGGCGTGTGGCTCAGTTTCATGGCTGCACTGCGTCAGTTAACGAGCCCCCCCACCCCCACCCACCCCCCAAGGCCTGTGCTATCTGCAGTCTCACCAGCTCTGAGTCACATCACATGTGACATGTGGATCCAGGAACAACACATCGCATCCGTCTGTACCATTCTCTCTCTCCTTTATCACTCTCACTCTCTCCCCCTCTCTCTCCAGCACTCCCCCCGAGCCCCATGCTGTCAGGTCGAGATATGGGGGGGATCCTTCATGGCGATGCCCTGCTTCTCACCCATTGAACTTCCCACAATGCACCACTACAGCAAAGCAACACATCCTCCCATAATGCACCACTTGAGTAAACAAACACATCCTCCCATAATGCACATCTACAGCAAACACATCTTCCCATAATGCACCTCCACAGCAAAGAAACACATCTTCCCATAAAGCTGTATTATCACTGTAGCACTTGTAGCGTTTGCTGTATCATTACATCACACACAAACACACACAAACACACACACACACACAGGCTCATACACATACACTCTAGCTTAATCATGACAACCATCCAGAGCAATTAGTATAATGAAGGTATCATTAGCAGCTGAACAGAGAGAGACCTTTGACCCCAAATTCACCTGCTACATCCAGTCATCTGGCTCCAATACACAGCCTAAGAGACACTGCCAGCCACAACAGCTGTGTGTGTGTGTGTGTGTGTGTGTGTGTGTGTGTGTGTGTGTGTGTGTGTGTGTGCATGTGTATGTGAAAAAGTGTGTGTATGTCTGTGTGAAAGAGAGTGTGTGTGTGAGTGTGTGAGTGGCCATCTTAAGTGGCCGTCTTAAGGCTTATATAAGTAAGATTCAGGTTTAATGTGCATAGCTGCAGCTGGTGCAGCTGAATTAGAAGTTAAAGCCCATTAAAAGCTAATGTTTTCCTCTGCCTCTCTCACTGAGAGCACAGATTTAAAGCCATTGAATTTTAATATTTCCACTGGAGCGAATACCCCACTCCAGTGATGGCAGCCGGGCATGAACATTTTAATCAGTTTCCACCCCCCCCTCCCCTCTGCACCAACACCCCCCATCCCCCACCCCCCTCGTCCAATCATTCCCACAACCCTCAACGCAGGGAGAAGCAGGAAAATACCAGCGCCGTGTGTCATGGCGTGTAAACCTCTCCGCAGCACTTGCCTCCATTCCCACCCCGATGCTAGGACCTGGCAGAGTCGAGCCAAGCCAAGCCAGGCTGGGCCAGGCCAAGCCAAACACAGGTCCCTCCCACCCCCCAAAATAAGGCCAAATAACGCCTGTATGCCAGCTGAACCCCTAGGTTGTGGGTAGAGAAATCTGGAAACCCCCATGGCAGTCCACCTGTCAGACTCCGGGACTTCCCAGTGAACATGAGTTTATTTACAGAAACAAACACTTAAATTTTCTCAAAACAAAAGCTGAGGCCAAGAAGAATGTACTAGAAGGAATTCCAAGCTAAGGAAACACCAGGTAAACTCTGGCCTAAACTGCTGATCAAAATCTCACGTCACCATTTAGTTCACTAACAACACACTAAGAATTCATCAATGTGTGTGTGTATTGTATGTGTGTGTGGATGTGTGTGTGTGTGTGTGTGTGTGAAGGTAAACATGTGGGTGTGTGTGACTGTAAGCACATGAATGTGTGTGTGATTGTATGCGTGTGTGTGTGATTGTAAGTGTGTAGGGGTGTGTGATTTTAAACACGTATGCGTGTGTGATTGTAAGCGTGCGTGTGTGTGTGTATGTGAGACTGTAATTGTGTGTGTGTGTGTGTGATTGTAAGCATGTGTGTGAGTGTGTGTGTGATTGTAAACCCGCGTGTGTGTGGGTTTGTGAGATTGTAATTGTGTGTGGGTGTGTGTGATTGTAAACCCACGTGTGTGTGATTGTAAGCGTGTGTGTGTGTGTGTGTGATTTTAAACCAGTGTGTTTGTGTGATTGTAAGCGTGTGTGAGTGTAATTGTAAATGTGTGTGTGTGAGATTGTAAGTGTGTAAATGTGTGTGTGTGGGTGTGTGTGATTGTAAATGTGTAAATGTGTGTGTGTGTATGTTGTGTGGGGGTGTGTGATTGTAAATGTGTGTGTATGTATGCATGTGATTATAAACATGTACATGTGTGTGTGATTGTAATTGTGCGTGTGTGTGTCTGTGTGTGATTGAAATGTGTGTGTGCGTGTTCGTGTGTGTGTGCTCTTGTGTGTGTGCGTGCATGCGTATATGTGTGTGTGTGTGTGTGTGTGTGTGTGTGTGTATGAAGAGGCGACGTACCCCGATGATGGCGTTGAGCTCAGCCATGGTGACCTGCTTCGCTCGCTCGACCGCCTGAACGACCTGCTGCTGGTGCTGGAGGCAGAGGGAGAAAGAGGAAGAGACAAAAAGAGAGGAGGAGAAGAGGGGAGGAAAGGAAGAGAGAAGAGGAACACGGAGGGGCAAGAGTGAGAGACGATGGAGGAAATCAGTGCCCAGATACAGCGGATAAATAAATGAATGTGATGAGAATTCACATGGAGCAAACGCTGTCCCATTACCCTCTGTGATCCCGTCCCGAGCAGTCCCCACTCTCGCATTAATCTCATTTCATTATTGCAAATCTCCCGTAATCCCAAACAAATCTGCCAGAGATTCAGAGAAAACAGCACTCCTGCAGAACCCAGCCACACAAGCGGGCCTTTCATCTCTGCCAGCCTCGCAGATTACCGCTGCTGTTTTCCTACATATGTTATTTTTGGATATTTATTAAGTGCAGAACGCATTACCCCAGCCGAGGCTTTCTGGATTTAAACCTTCGGCATTAGGGGGAGATAATCTCTTTGCGTCATGTTGTGTCATAATCTATATTCAAAATCAAAAACCAGGGGATACTGTCGCCGAGCCAAGGAGAGCGATCCAACACCCATCCTTTGTTATGACTTCATCCCCTACCTCTCTCTCTCTCTTTCTCTCACTCATCCTTCACTTTCTTCCATCTCTCTTCCTTCTGCTTTTAAATACGACAGAGTGAGACGGTTTTTTACCACAGAGAGGCTAAGGCTAACATCTTCATCAATATTAATGTTTCCGTTGATGAGTTCCATCTACATTTGGACGTAACTGAGAACATAGTCCACTGAAAGTACTTCCTACCCCTTAAACCTCATTCATCTACACTGGTTTCATTAAAAAAAAAAACAAAAAAAACACGGCGGCTGCTAATTTTCCATTCTGTATTGAAATGCTAATGAATATTTTAAACCAAAGCAATAAAGGACAGAGAACCTTTGGAAACAGAAGACCTACAGCTTTTTTTTAAATAACGGAATTACATGGGCAGAGACGATGCAGGCTACCACATAAACTGAATGTAGTGCATGTGGTTGAAAGCCAACAACAGATTTTGGCAGGAGTGGGGTTTTAACCGTGCGGAACTGTCTGACTGCTCCAATGGCTCCGTCCGTAGAGGCTTCATTAGAAGCTCTGCCGGTGTCACATGACCCTTCCCCCATGTCACATGACCTCTGGCTGGACTCTTACCTCCTGCGACAGGAAAGGAATCACCTGGGCACAGATGGCATTCAGCCTTTTCACTATCTCTGCCTGCAAGAGAGTCAAAGCAGAGAGTCAATACACACTGTACACACACACACACACACATAAAAATGAAACCACACATGCACAGTGTGCGCGTGCGCGCGCACACACACACACACACACAAAAACGAAACCACACATACACACACACACACACACGACCACATTTACCCACATGCACCCACACACACACAAACACACAAAACCGCACACACAGCTGTTAGTTTTGTTCTCCGCCGTTTTGTTTGTGTGATTTAGCATTGCCAAAGGGACCTGTGTGTCACATCGTTCATTTTCAAAATTTAAATTCGTTTTTTCTCTACTCTGATTATTGATGGTCTGCTACTTCCAACACCTGAGAGAGGGAGGGAGGGAGGGAGGGAGGGAGGAATGAAACACAGAACGGATGGAGCAGGTTATAAATTCCTCGTTACAGCAGGTGCACTGACCTGTCATTCATCATGGCAGTATTATGCCTGCCGAGCGATTACATCGCTTTAATTGATTAACTTTTTTTTGCCATTAGCTGCTTAATCTCCCGGTTAATCATTAATTAGCCAACTTTCGGTGATGAAGAGTCATGGTGATGGTGTCGCGCTGACGGGGGGTTAGGAACTGGTAGTGCATCACTCAACCTGTCACTCAGCCTCTAACCCCGCCCACCGGCGGCCTCCGGGCCACGCCCAACCCCCCACAACGGCCGAGGAACAGCAGATCGCGCCAAACACCCAACAAACTACTCATCCGACGACGCGTCACATCTACAAGAAA
Source organism: Albula glossodonta (assembly GCA_019788955.1). Classification (NCBI taxonomy): domain Eukaryota; kingdom Metazoa; phylum Chordata; class Actinopteri; order Albuliformes; family Albulidae; genus Albula; species Albula glossodonta. The sequence goes on from JAFBMS010000093.1 coordinate 1,347,209, forward strand.
TCAAAGCTTCACTGATGAAATGATTAACAGATTAAATCATTCCTTTAATGAATTATGAATTCAATTAACTCACAATCTAAATGAGATTTGCTGGAATGACAATGCACAGGACTACATTGCCATAGCTTTTTAAGAAACATGTTTACTATGGATATCATTATTATTATTATAAAAGCAGTAGCATTAAGAAATTTTAAAACTATAATCAAAGATTAATTTCACTGATGGAGCTGATTAGCTGATTAAGATAACTCATTAATTGCTAATTCAACGAACTAATTCAAATGAGATTTATTGGAGGTTGCCAAACAGGATTGTGATGCCAAAGCTTGAAATTATGATTATTATGAATCATTGCATCGCTGTCAAATATAACGGGAGACTATCGTCAGGGCGCTGGGCTGCAGAGGGGAACCGAAAGCGCTTGGGTCGAGCATGTGGCCTCTCAGAACCTCACTGACTTGGCGTTGCACAAAAATACATCACAATAATTATATGGGCTTTTCTCAATATCAATACATACGACAATACATATGGCATATTGACATTCTGAAAAATTCATTTGTCATCTCCTCTGAAGGGAGACTGCAGATGTTTATCATATTGCATAATGAAGAGTCCAATTGATCCGAAATCCAGTCATTTTAAATTGTTAAGCTCCAATAAATTTTTACAGGAAGACAGCACACATTTTGCTCGTTAACTGGCACTATGGGTAACAAAATGGATGTCACAATACCGTAATGTAAAATCACTGAAATCTGATATATTAAAATATCTAATATATTGTTTATATTACTGCAGCACCTGACCCCTGTATTGACCACAGGTTTTGAACCACGTCCCGACTGACTGCTGTTGGCTGAGCCGTGAACGCGCCCCCACAAACACACCGAGAAACCTGCACGGCCGCCAGCGCACAGACCGCGATGACAGCGCTGTACGGGCACGGGGGCCTCCAATCACGCCCGCAGAGCGCCCCCTGGGTCCTGCCAGCGCCCGCGTAGGAGTCCCGGGAGCAAACACGGCTTTATTAATAAAAACAAAGCTCAGCATTCCGGCTGGAATACCTGGAATTTCTTCGGAAACTGCAAAGCTCCCCGCTCCATCCCCCCGCCCACCGCCACCCCCACCCCTTTACCCCCCAGGCAGCTAAAACACTCATTCCAGAAAATCACCTCACAAAATAAATAAAGAAAACAGGAGGAATGCATATCATAATGAATAAAAAAATAATCTGCACTTTATTTATTTATTTTTTTTATTTATACTGGGCCTAAATCAAATGGCTATGAGGCCCCTGCCCCCAACCCCCCCCCAACCCCCCCCCAACCCCCCTCGCTCTCTGAGGAGTGCAGGCATTACAGGATGCAGGTTATTGCTGTTGTCACCATTGATATTTGTCATTGTGATGTAATTAGGGGTCTAAAATGATGCAGAGCCGCCCCTGGCGAGTCTTTTATTAAAACCCTTTCCTCTGTTCAGCCAACCGCATCTGCAGTTCTGATGAGAAACAGACAGACAGCTTTAGGGCGGTGAGCGGATTTATCAGAGATGTGTTTTTTTTCTTCCTTTCTTCCTCTCTTTCTTTCTGTCTTTCTCCCCCTGCAGTCTGAGATGAAGGGAAAAACGCGAGCAGAGGAGGAGCGAGCTCACAGGGGAACTCTGCGAGAGAGACGCTCCGCTTCGCGCCAGCCATTTCATTTCGATTTCGAATCTTCTCCCCGTTCTGTTCGAAACGCTTGAAATTCTGACGGCGTTCCGAGCAACACCCCCCCCCTCTCCTTTCCCCCCACACCCCCCAGGCTCAGACAATGGGAACTCGCGAAAAACTGGAATCACGTGGTCGGAATAGCGATTTTCTAATCCGCGGGCCCGTTAGCGGCGGGAGCTACAGAGTCAAATGCAGACGATAACTGGGTCAGAAAGACAAGCCCATTCTTTCTTTGTGTTTTTCCCTCCCACTCTCTCATTTTTTTTCCTCGCTTTTTTTTTTTTTTTTTTAAATGAACACACAAAGGGGAGTGGTACGGGGTGATTAATGTCGCCGAGGCGACGGCAGCCGATTTGACCGCGTAAGAATCGATACCGTCAGCGGCTCCACAATGAGCTCTCATAAAGCGTCCCGTATCCCCCACGAGACAAGGCCAGCCCAGTGTGCTGAGTGTCTCTTTTGTCCTTTCATTTCCTGTAAAAGGGAGTAAATAACTGTCACACAGGGGCCTTTTAAGGAAAACGTTTCCCTCCAATCAGCTGTCAGGAGTCTGACCTGTCACTGCAGGCCACAGAGCCCCCGGACTGGCTCTCCTCTCTCTCTCATCCCTCCATCCTACCTGTCTGTCTGAGAATGGAGACATTTACTTCCCTCTCTCTCCGTTTCTCTCTTTATCGCTTTGTACTTTCGCAGGAGTTGGGTGTACCAGGCTCTGAAGCACTCTTGCCTTCTGAATTAGTCCATTAACTGAGATTTCTGATTGGTCCACTGACTGAGTGTCCTGATTGGTCCATTAACTGCGTGTAATTATTGGTCTACTAACATTACGCATGCACAAAAACGCACATGCATGGAAATGCGAATGAATGCATACACACACACACATACTCACAAAAACCCAGACACACAAACAAACACGCTGGCAGTTTGAGTGCTAACGAGCGCTCTCTAATTAGGCCCTGGTAGCCTCAATCGCGTGGCAGCGTTTCTTTTCCGGTAGTGAACTATATGCGGCACTACAGCTCGCTCTATGAAGTGGCTATGCGGCCGCAGACTTTGGCAGGCAGGACCAGTGAAGGGAGTGACTCTGAGATAATGAGCAGAGGGGAATTCTGGGAAGTCCTGTGTTGCCTGTAATTGCCTGGCCTCAGGTGTCCTCCCTAACTATGACCTGCAGCAGGATTTTTACTGCTGGGGGGGGTTACGATGTCACACACTGGGGTCATATGACTAGCAACCATCGCTGCTGCAGAATCACCTGCCTGTTGCACATCTGTGCACACCTGTGTGAATGTCACATGCCAACACAGTCCCGTATACACCTGCACTACTTTCACACACTTAAATGGTTCTATTCACACCTGTACATATTGCCTATCACACACCTATACTTATCACTGTTGCTGCATATCACCTGCCAGCCACCTGTACCTATATGGACCTGCAAGACCATCACATACCTGTACAGTGCTATACACACCTCTACTAATGTCACACACCTGTACAGTGCTATACACACCTGTACTACTGTCACACACCTATACTGTGCTATACACACCTGTACTACTGTCACACACCTATACTGTGCTATACACACCTGTACTACTGTCACACGCCTATACTGTGCTATACACACCTGTACTACTGTCACACACCTATGCAGTGCTATACACACCTGTACTACTGTCACACACCTATGCAGTGCTATACACACCTGTACTACTGTCACACACCTATACTGTGCTATACACACCTGTACTACTGTCACACGCCTATACTGTGCTATACACACCTGTACTACTGTCACACACCTATGCAGTGCTATACACACCTGTACTACTGTCACACACCTATACTGTGCTATACACACCTGTACTACTGTCACACACCTATACTGTGCTATACACACCTGTACTACTGTCACACACCTATGCAGTGCTATACACACCTGTACTACTGTCACACACCTATACTGTGCTATACACACCTGTACTACTGTCACACACCTATACTGTGCTATACACACCTGTACTACTGTCACACACCTATGCAGTGCTATACACACCTGTACTACTGTCACACTCCGACACACACATACGTGCAGCAGTACGATTTCCTCCACAGATCTCCCAACTTCCAGATCAGCACTAGCTGTATAAGGGGTCAGGAGGACTGGAACGTGTTAGCTTAGATGCTGGTTAGTCTCTGGGGGGGGTCTAGGAAATGTATCTCAGCTTGAATTGCCCCCATCTCTGATAGCGTCAGGGTTCTGAACCGGTCTGAACCAGTAACGCCCCATCCAAAGTGTGGAGTCGGGCTCCCGCTGGTCCACCGTGTTTTTTGAGGACGTGCTTACTGTGAGTGCATCCTAGGTAAATACAGTATGTGCGAGAGGGGATCTGCACTGGGTGGGATCAGTTATCACTGCTTCCTGATTCCTGTTCAGAGAACAGCCTAATTACCCATTACCCCCAGAGTAACCCCGTCCCAGGAACAAGATCCAAATCAGAGCCACACACACACACACACAGACACACACACATGCGCGCAAACATATATACCTATAAAAGCATACACACACACGCACACACAGAACCAAACTCACACATAGATATATACACAAAAACACACACACACACACACACACACACACACAACGCGGTGTACAAACAGCTGACATGCGGCATCCTCTGTCTGTTTCTGACACAATAATTAAAGTTTCTCCACTCAGTGTATTAAATATTAAATATTTCATTTCCCGGCCGGATGTGCATGTTTGTGATCCTTTGGGAGTCTGGTCCACTGGCTCCACAGTGCTCCTCATCTGTCCATGGTCACCACACCTACTCCTCAGGCACCGCCCCCCCAGACCACCCCCAGCCCTAGCGCAAAGGATTCTGGGTCCTCTTCCCCGTGTGAACTCAGTCACTTGGTTCCACTTGGCACAAGACGAGCTCTGTAATCGGAGCATCAGGTCCATCTCTAAATCCCATTGGCTAATGGAGTTAGCGTCCCCTTTATTGTGCCTACACGTGGCTAAAGCCGGCAGCACACGGCAGGGCCATAATCACCCCCCGTGGAGCCCCAGCGAGACACGGCTAACCAAGGTCACGTCTCTGCAGAACCCTGTCTGACCCCACCGTTACCACGGATACAAACACCCTGCCTGACCCTGGCCGTTACCACGGACACAAACACCCTGTCTAACGCCGCTGTTATCATAGACACAAACATCCTGCCTGACCCAAAACCCAGCAGACCAAGTCGTAGGCTGTACAGCATTCTGAAAATGGTTGGAATTGGACGCCATATGGAGACAGGACTTTCCACAGAAACACACCGGACCACAGCTATGGTAAAACGGCAAAAGCATTTGAGAGCTATACAGTAGATTTCATGACCAGTTATCGTTGTTTGAGAGTTCAATGAAGTGGAGTGCTAAAAGAAGTTTAGCTATCTGTTGCTGTTGTGGGTTCTGAGGAGTGAGTCTCGTTGTGCTCATACACACTCACTGATAAAATGTTTTTCTACTTTATGAATAAAAGGCTTATGTTTAGAATTTGGTACCTAAATTTCCTGAAGCACTCGTAATCACGAGATGAGTTTGCCCAACTCAGCAAATGTACGAGTATGAGTACGAGTACGAGTATGATCAGCATGGGTGAGGCAGGAGCCCCCCCCCCTCCACCCCCATGGATCTCAAGAGGGGCTCTCCGTGAAATCGGCAGCACAAGGACGCGGCGCTGCCAAGTGGCGTGGAGCAGCGCGGCGAAGCTTCCGTTCCGCTGGTTATCCATGCTCTCCCACTCCGGCCGCCCTGGCGCCGAGGTCACCTGCACCGTCACAGAGATTCTGCGAGTCAACGACGGGGCCAGGCCGCACGGGACAAACCCATGAAGGAGGAAGAAGAGGAGAGTACTCGTCTTTCTGAAGGGCTTTTACTTTCTCACCATCCAGACCTTTCATATCACGCATTCCTGCACTAAACTCAAAAACAAACCGCAACACCAGAAATTAAACTATTCAGTGAACACTGTGGAATGTTCAAACCTTATATGATAATATTACAACCTAATACAACATTATTAGCATTATTATGAATTATTTTTAACACACGTTATTATCAGTAGTAGCAGTAGCAGTAGAAACAGTAGCAGTGGTGACTGTATAGTTATTAGCATTATAATTGTACAGTTACATCACTGTGTTTTTCTGTATATTGACGTTCTGTGAAACTGGGCCGCAGAGTGGACCCAGCTGGGAGAAAAGCGCAGAGGGAACCAGCTCTGTGAAACTCAGGGATGGATGAAACACAGAGCTGGTTCTCTTTTTGACAGGGTAAACGTGCACCCGTCAGAGAAAAACCAACACAGCGAAACTGCTCAGGTCACTGCTACAGCACCTCACTGCTCTCCAATACCTTACCTGTCCGAAACATGACATGTAATCAGGTTTAGGAGCGTGTGTTATTGTTTTAGCTTGTTTATGTGTGTATGTGAGTGTGTGTGTGTGTCAGTGTGTTTATAGCTTACGTGCAGGAGCTCAACACTCTGGCTAAACACGTTGCGGAAATGAAAAACGCAACAGGAAATGCGCTTCGGTTACACACCCGCTACCCAAACCTCAAAAAATAAATAAACTAAATGGGGAAGCCAGCGTTAAAGATGTAGATGTTATTTCTAGCGTTCGTCTGACCTGTCTCTACCCACATCATGGCGCGCCACAAAACCTCCAGAGAAGAGTGGTTCACCAGACCCAACAGACTCACCATAAAACCACTCTTCACTTTAATGGACCATACCATCTCATAAAAAACACCTTCACTTTAACCAGCCCAACCGTTTCATAAAAACCCCCTCTTTTCTAATGACCCGTACCATCTGATGCAAAGCCCGGGGGGGGGGGGGCGAATCAGGCCTCAGACAGATGAATAATGAATGATTGGCTATCAGTGCCACTTTAGCATAATCCCCAGGCTAATCCAAGCGCTTTGCTCAGAGTGCAGCAGAATGCGCTGGCCTGTCTGTGCATTCTGCATTCCTGCGCTCGAGCTTGTAAGTCGCAAAAGCGATTAGTCCCCCCCCCCCCCCCCCCCCCCCGGCTGCTCCCCCCTACCCCGGCCCTGACTGAGTTTAAGCTCGTTGTAATAAATAGTTGAGAGTTTGCATGGCTGTTTACTGGTGTTTACACAAACAAATATGACTATGCATCACAAGCTGTGGTGATCAGATTTAAGAAATCCAGATTAGGGTTAATCGCTCTTACCCCCTCCATCTCTGCCAAGCCCAAAATCCTGCCCCAAAAAAACCACAGCCAGCCCTCGCCTCTGATTGGCTGTGTGAATGCATAAATTAGGATTACTCCCATGAATAAATTAATTGCTACATGCCCAAACTGATCTTATAGCCCCTGATGTAATGTTAGCCTAGCCTGCCTCTCTGTTATGAGCCTTTTGAGGACTCAGAGAAACCCAACCCTTTACAGGAAGCAAGAAATATTTTATTTGATTTTGATTTTGCACCATTGCTGCTATACCATTGCCAAAAAGCACCTTCACATACAAACTGGGCCAGAGATCCCTCTACCCCTAGGGTGCCTAGGGTGACGGTGGCAAGGAACCCCTCCCTGGCTAAAAGGGAGAAATCGGGGGGGGGTGGTCTAGCACTGGACAGTGCTACCTAGTGCTACCTTTTTTGCCACTGGAAGGAAGTTTAAGTTAGGCCTTTACAAGATAAAACTTCAAAAAAGGGAAGCGGGCAAAATGTCCAAATTTCCGACTTATTGCATCAACTGTGAGATGGCAGGTCACAGTGGAGGGCAGTGAGTCAGACACAAACCATGAGATGCAAAATGCTATACCGCCAAGTCACATACCTGGTTCAGGTATGGCTGCAGGTGGTGGGCGGGTTAGTGACTGGCTCATTAATTCGCGCATGCTAGCACATGCAGGCTACATTTACATTTGCTAGCCTGGCATTGTGGAGGGCTAACCCGGCACAGCAGGGTGCTCTAGGTTATGCTTCTGTCTCTGCGCTAACCTGGCACTGTGGAGGGCTAACCCGGCACAGCAGGGTGCTCTAGGTTATGCTTCTGTCTCTGCGCTAACCTGGCACTGTGGAGGCTAACCCGGCACAGCAGGGTGTTCTAGGTTATGCTTCTGTTTCTGTGCTAGCAAAGGAGCCCTTACAGGCATGCAGTAATACAGATTAATGTCTGTATTTGTATCATATATGCACACTGCACAGACAATCAGCAACACGCCTGAGTTAAATACCCTCCCCCTTCAATTCCTCCAACCCCCTGCCCCCTAAAACCTGCCGCCCTTCTGACCACCACATCTGTGTTTTTCTTTTTAAATAATTGAGTTGCTTCTCCATTTCTCTCCCTCTCTCCTCCCCTTCTTCTCCCGCTCTCCAGATTTACAGACTGCGGCACGGCCCCCCATCCCCACGCTGCCCCCCCCCCACCACACGCCGTTTACTCCAAATCAATCAGATCCGGGAAACCTGGGACCGCCGGAGCGGCGAGAGTCTTCTCCCATCAGCACGCGCTAAACTCCGCCACCCGATTAGAATCTCCTCAACGCCCATTAATCAACTCGTTAGAGTCGCTCACCCCTGGAATAAGAAACGTGTAAATACAAAGAGCTCTGCGGAGTAATCAATCACCCGCAGCTCCGCTGGCCCCCCCCTCCCCCCGCCCGGCCCCCACACCCCAACTTCAGCACTTACTTTATTACCTCTCACTACTTAATTATTCGCTGCTTCCTCAACACACCGCGGCCTCCATTTCACTTATTTACACATTAACCGCGGCCTCCATTTGGCAGCGCCGCTCTGCTCCCGCCACCCCTCCGCTCCGTCTCCCGCCCAGGACGCCGTTCCCCCCCCACCCCCCCCCAAACGGGCGGTGAGGGGGCCGGGGCTGGCCATCGATTTGCTGTCGCGCACGGCCAAATTAATAGCGGCAAATTGCTGAGGGGCCCCATCTCGCCGGCGAAGGCTCCGACACGCTCGAGCGACGCGCTCCCCCTCCTCCGACGGCCCACGCCTCGGTGAATGACAGCCGTCAGCCCTCCTCCGAGTCAATCCCCCCTTAACGACCTCCTTAACGACCCGGTCCGCGTTGCCATGGAGAAAATACAGCCCTCCCTTGTAAAGCTTTATAAAAAAAAGGAAAATCAATGCTCCTATTGCCCTTAGAAAATGCTAAACAAGCAGTATTGGCAATCCGCTTGGTACCGCAGGGTATGAGACATAACGCAGAGAGCAGCGGCCCTGTGCCCCTCCCTCACCGTTACCACCGCCCGCTAAAGAGGACCTCTGATGTGATTTATCTCCCATAGTCTGGCGCGACACGGCTGCTCGGGCCGCACCCCCCCCCTCCCCCCCATTTAATCTCTATTCAATTAATATTTCAGCGACTGCGACGCCCCCCCACCCCACACTCGCACGGTCACTGCTAAACAATTAGATTTAGGGTTGTATCTTCTGCCACCGCAGCCGACACTAGAGGCAGACGGGACTTAAAGAGACGCCATATTTCACCTGACAGCCCACGATTGGGGAGGAGTGAGAAAATAAATAAAAAAATAAAACGGCAACGCAGCACTGCGATCCTGAGGAAGCGACATTCGGGGTTTTATCGGAGTAAATTATTTCGTTCATTTAATTTAGGGAATCTGCTCGTTACTGTGACAGCTGGTGGGCCCTTATATTCCCATAAATCACCTCTCACACTAAAGGGGCCAAAAACGCACACGCAGAACCCGACAGTGTCACTAACACAGGCACGCACACACATACACAGAACCAACTAGTGACAGTGATTTTGACGCACACACACACGCACACCAGTTATACAAAGTGACACACAGAAAAGCACAAATGAGTGCAGATGTGAGTAGCTGATTTGACGCTCTGTGTTTGTTAGCTGCTTGCCGCTACATCAGAGCAGAAGAGCCTTTCTTCTCTGCTCCTCTGAGTATCACCCTGCTGGGGGGTGGGGGGAGGCAAAGTAAACCAAAGCTTTTATCAGACAAACCAAGAGGCAGGTCTCCAATATCAGGGTCACCAATTACCAGCAGCCATCCCCCCGCCCCCACCCGCCACCTTCCCAGGGGAGACCCCCTGCCCATAAAGCAGCAGATGAAGTAAACGGGCCAAACTCGATCCCCCCTACTGCCCCCCCCGCCCAATCCAGCAGAGCCGCGGGGCAGTCTCTCTGGATTAAAGCTCGTTTCCTGTTACAAGGGCAGCCAGAGAGCACGGAAACCAAGCCTACACACGCACACACACATACACACACACACACACACACACACGTTCACTCCACAAGCCTCGATTAAGGGAGAATAAACTAAAGAGATTAATCCACACACAGACAGTTATACACACACACACACACACACACACACACACACTCATCCGGATACTTTCATGCGCCCAACCCCTCTGACCAGCGTTGCACTGAACATGTTGAAAACATTTACACACAACAAGAAAAACGAAAAACATTGTCATTAACAAAAGGTAACAGCGGAATCGTTTGGCCGTACCACGAGTTCCTGATGATACCAAAAGCACTAAACTAACAGCATCAAACCGCTCGGGATTCCAGGAAAAACAAACCAAAGAGATAAAAAACACTCATCATCTCTCAACCTTTCAAAACATTAGTCCATATTTCTTAGATACACACAAAAGCAGCACAGCCAGTACCCGGGATTTAACAACAGCCAGAAAGTGCACAAATATTTGCTGTGCTGTTAAAAAGGTTATAGGCTATTTGGAGTTATGTGTGTGTGCATATAAAGTGTGTGTCTGCAAGAGAATGTGCATTAGAGTGTGGGTGTGTGTGTGTGTGTGTGTGTGTGTGTGTGTGTGTGAGGGAAAGGATTGACTGAGTGTGTTTTATCTGTTAAAGGTGATCACAGCAGGCTCTGTTTCCTGACGCTGCAGTCTGAAGATAGAGAGACAGAGAGGGAAGAGGGAGCGCCAGATCAGGGCAGAGATTCCTCCGGCTGCCAGAACAGCAATCCAGCTCTCTGGATCTCAAACCCTTCTGCCTGTTACTCTACAGTCAAACTCTACTGCCTGTTACTCTACAGCCAAACTCTACTGCCTGTTACTCTACAGCCAAACTCTACTGCCTGTTAATCTACAGCCAAACCCTACTTTCTGTTACTCCACAGTCAAACTCTACTGCCTGTTACTCTACAGCCAAACTGTACTGCCTGTTACTCTACAGCCAAACCCTACTCCCTGTTACTCCACAGTCAAACTCTACTGCCTGTTACTCCACAGCCAAACCTTACTGCCTGTTACTCCACAGCCAAACCCTACTGCCTGTTACTCCACGGTCAAACCCTACTCCCTGTTACTCCACAGTCAAACCCTACATCTGTTACTCTACAGTCAAACTCTACTGTCTGTTACTCCACAGCCAAACCTTACTGCCTGTTACTCCACAGCCAAACCTTACTGCCTGTTACTCCACAGTCAAACTCTACTGCCTGTTACTCTACAGTCAAACTCTACTGTCTGTTACTCCACAGCCAAACCTTACTGCCTGTTACTCCACAGTCAAACCCTACTGCCTGTTACTCCACAGTCAAACTCTACTGCCTGTTACTCCACAGTCAAACTCTACTGTCTGTTACTCTACAGCCAAACTTTATCATCTGTTACTCCACAGTCAAACTCTACTGTCTGTCACTCTATAGCCAAACCCTACTGTCGGATACTCTACAACCAAACCCTACTGTCTGTTACTCTCCAACCAACCCCAAGTCTGTTACTCTACAGCCAAACCGTACTGCCCATTATCATCAAAACCATGTGATCAATCCCTCCACTAGTCTACAACCAAACCCCACAGCCAATCCCTCTACCACAATACCATTCTGTCCATCTCTCCAAAACAAGTTTCCTCTCACAACAACACAAAAACTGGTCTCAGAAGACACTCTTCTGAAGGATGTGAGATTTTGTGTTCAGAGAGTCATATATATGATTCCAGTTGCCCCAATGAAGACCGCTCTGAGGAGATTCCGCTTACAGGAGGCATTCAGCTGATTCCAGGCCCCACACCTCCATGTGGCCCGCCATCTGCCAGAGCCCCCCGGGAGGGAAATATGACCCCACACACACACACTGTACACATGCATATTACACACACACCCATGAACACACGCACTAAGCATGCACAATGCAAACACACACACACATACAAAGGCACACATTACACATACAAGCACACACATGGATGCACACTAAAGCAAACATCCAACTGCACCTAAAAACACAGTCACAGAACAGCAAATCCTACCTGTTTGTGCATTTCTATGTTGAGTCCATATGACATCTCGTAATACTGTAAAAACAGAGACAAAAGACATCAGGAAAACCTACAACTTCTTGTTTTCTGCATATTAATAATGATCATCTGAAAAGCAGTGAATCATAAGACAAGTATCTGGGAAGAATTCACAGAGGGACAGAATTTTCTAGAATCCTCACATGTTTTTGGTTTTTCGCATGAAACATTTTAAAACCCTTAAATTAGACGCTAATCTGCATTTTCCTGCAGGACGGGGTTTTTGCGTGATTGAGTCCCCGGCAGTAACAGTAGGGCTATGTGAAGGCTGTTTACATATTGATGTTTTACTCGGCGCAGGAACAGGGCCGCTTTGTCTCCTCAGAACAAAAGCGATTCAGAGGAGTCTGTGGCCCCTGCCACGGCCAGCGCTCGCTACGGGGGTCTGCGCTTCGGCACGATCGCCGTCGGGTCCAGACTGCATCCCCCTGCGGCCCAGTGCTTACCACAGGGGTCTGCGCTACTGCGCGATCGCCGTCAGGTCCAGACTGCATCCCACCGCGGCCCAGCGCTTACCACGGGGGTCTGCGCTACAGTGCGATTGCCGTCGGGTACAGACTGCATCCCCCTGCAGCCCAGCGCTCGCTACGGGGGTCTGCACTACGGCGCGATTGCCGCCGGGTACAGACTGCATCCCCGCGGCCCAGAAACGCAGCCTTAGCCGGAGCCACACTGCGCATTGAAACCCCGTGACAGAAACGTCACGCTAGTGAATGTCTGACTTCCTGCCCCTCTGACTGCCAACCCTCTCTGGCCACACAAGCAACAGCACTGCCTCCTGCTGGCCACACCAGTCTCCACACAGTTTGTGTTACTGTATTAAGGAGTACAAAGTTGTATCTTACCATGTTCATGAAGATGCAAGAGTGTGTATGCGTTACTGTGTTAGTGAGGACGAAGGAGAGTCTGCATGCGTGTGTGTGTGTTACTATTTTAGTTGTAGTTGTAGGTGTGTGTGTCTATGTTAGTGAGGACACAGGAGTGTATGTTACTGTGTTTGTGAGGTCAGAAGAGTGTGCGCTACTAGGTCTGTGAGGATGAAGGTGCGTTATTGTATTAGTGAGGACACAGGAGTGTGTGTTACTGTGTAAGTGAGGACATGGGAGTGTGTGTTACTGTGTTAGTGAGGACGTAGGAGTGTGTGTTACTGTGTAAGTGAGGACATGGGAGTGTGTGTTATTACGTTAGTGAGGACACAGGAGTGTGTGTTACTGTGTTAAAGAGAATGAGAGATGATATGTTATGGTGATGTCGTCACGGTGATGCCAAACTCTCACCATCACATAGTGCCGCTGCATCTCAGTCTTCTCTCCCGCCAGCTTCTCACACTCCAGCTTCAGACTGCAGGATACAAAAAATACACACACATTAAATACATACACAAACAAACGAACAAACAAACAAACACACACAAACACTCCAGCTTCAGACTGCAGGGTAAAAACACACATTAAATACATACACAAACAAACAAGCAAACACACACACACACACACACACACACACACACACACACACACACAGTCCAGCTTCAGACTGTGGGATAAAAAAAAAAAAACACAAATGAAATACATATACAAACAAACGAACAAACACACACACAAACACACTCCAGCTTCAGACTGCAGAATGAAATTTCCAAATACATTAAACACACACACTCACAAAGAAACACACAAATATGAATACACACCACGTAAACATATGCACACACAAACACACTGCAGCTTCAGACAGCAGGGAAAAAAAACGCAAAACGCACTGAAGACACATATGCAAGTGAATGCATGTACATTCATACACACACACACAGTACGGTAGGAAAGTGCCGCCTTACATACACACCCACATCACCAAACACAAATCATACGTGTTTATGTGCATATAATATTTACAGTAGTCACAGAAAAATACATATTTAACATATAAAAGCAAGCCAGGAAATACACATGCAAAAATCTAGGAAGATCGCAGCAAATCCTCGCATACACCTCAAAATAAATAATAACAATAATAATGATAATACATTTTTAATAATAATTTATCAGTCATTCAAATAAAATCAGTTTAAAACAAATGCATTCTGCATCTCTGTCATTGCCTCCGGTTCAGCGTAATGCAGGCTATTTTGCACGGGGTGGGTGGGAGAACGGAAAAGTGAATAATAACGGTAAATATAAATATTACCCTTTATTATGTCTGAATTCATCATCATGTACAATACTTCATGGAGATGTGACTAACGGAGATGCTGGGCTGTAGCGGTTATTGATATTCATATTTACATATTAAAGCAATGTGTTTTTCCTGTGTTTCAGCCTCATAAGGCAATCAACCCCCTCCGGTCTGTGTCTGAGCACTGCCATCCGCTCGTGACCTTTTTATTCATACATACACATCTTATATTCACAATTACCACACATTCTGCAGAAACACCCATCTCATGTAAACACGTTAGCATAGTGAAATGTACATGAGAACGCAAGAAAAATAAAAAGACCACATTTTATCTTTTCCAGAAGAACACTCTGGTGTGGTTTGATTTCCAGGGCGATTACAAAACTAATATTTAACTGACTGATTCATTGAATGATTGATTGATTGATAGATAAATGATACATTGATACATTTCTTCATTTTATTTGAACAAGGGGATTTTTCCAGTCGGAGTATTTCAGTCAGTGAAATATTCAGTCTGTTTGTTGGGTCAATGCACATTTATTACACAGTTTATCATTAATTGCATGTAACACCATTTGCACAGAGAATTAAATCTACTCTTAGTACAAATGATAAAGTTTACCTGTGATATTGCGCCTGAAGAAACTGGAACTCCTCCTTGATGCGGTCGCACGACTCGGATATGGTGAATTTAAAGGGCTGGGCGGGTTGGTGCGGTGCCTGGGATTTGAAACAAACCGGGAGAACATTTGCTGAAATGAGGCATGAAGAATTACAAACGGGGGGGGGGGGGTGTCTGTATCTCCTCTGTGGGGCGGTTGAAGCCCACTCACTGTACAAATGGGAACCGCAGAATGTGAGAGATGACCCGATCGTTTCTCAAAAACGGCTCCGAAACAAAACAGGGATTTATTGTACAAACCACAAACCAAAACAGGTCTCGGTACATTTTCTTGGTAGTGGTTTGAATCACCGTTTCGAAAAAGCCAACCTTTAAAGCCACAACACAGCTTAACATGACCTGCCGTGCCACCTAGTACCGTGGCATTTTATCAGCCCTTTACAAAACCCAGTCAGCAAACCACACACACACACACACACACACACACACACACACACACACACACTCGCGGCGATAATCGCTTTTGACCACAGTCTGCAGTGCCTTCACAGTATAAGCGATTGTTCTGTGCGGGTGACAGCACGGAAACTGATACAAACTGATTGCGCGTGGGGTACCATCACGCGGAAAGATGTTTTGCTTTGTTTTTTCCCCCAACACTCACCGGATGCCGTGCCTGTGGGTACATCTTGCTCAAGTCTCGAATCATCAAAAAGGTCTTTTTAATCCTCCAACAATATGCAAAGAAGGGGAAAAACAATAATGACTAACGCCGTGTGCATGAATTTGACGGCGCTCGCTCGCTTGCTTGCTGACACTACGCTGCCCGCGTAGGCTAGCCAAGTGCAATGTCCTTTACCCTTCAGGAGCCAACACACTCTATCATTCTGAAAAATGTCCTCGAAGACAATGCTCCAACATTATTTTTCACAAGTTCAATACAGAATATGCATTCGGTACCGATGCAAATCCGACAGGTCCTTTTATCCCGTGCTTTCACTAGCTAGATAGCTAGCTACTCCTGAGCGTTTATTAGCTACTGTGAATGCTGTTGTTACACGGCCATTGATCTGGTTAGTAAAAAAAATGCTGTTTACATCCGGCTTTCAGAGAAAGCAGTCTTCAGAGACGAAATTTTTAAAACTCCTTTTATTTAACCTTTAGTGAAGCTAAGATATCTTAATGTTTTCAGAATTCCAAATGTTTTATATCTTCCTTCTTAATTGTTTGTACTTGAGATGCCTTTCTCTCGATCGGATTCCTCCTTAAAAATTCTTTACTAAAAAATTATTTCCATTTTGAAAAATGCTAAATAGCAAATGTCTTGATTCCATAGACTTCAGATCTTGTCCGACGAGCACTCTCGTTCCAGCTCTACCAACAAGGCTTCTGTAGTGACTTCTTTGACCAAATTTAGAAGCAGCTAGTCATTAAAAAACTGTCATATATTCATAACAAACAGCGAGAGCGCCCACTGGTTTCTGGGTAATGTAGTCTCACTTGGTGCTTAAATTTGACCTCTTCAAAGGAGCCACATCCCTATAATAACTACAATTTCCTTATGTCTCTGCGAAGTCCAGGGGCGAGGCTCTAGACGTCAAGGAGGAGCGAGTATTAAAGAAAACCAATCAGCTTAAAAAACAATATAGAGCACGCCTCTAACTAATGCCAATCATTATTGTCTGAACCAATGGAATGTGCGAGGAGGAGTTTCTTGCTTGCTCCCCACGTGGGGACATGATGCACTGTCAAAAACTATCCAATGGTAGCTTGACACTGCGCTCCGCCCCGTGCAGCACGCCCCTTCTGATGACGTTCTCAATAGCGAGCTCGGGAACAAGAGTAACATTTGTTCAGTTGTCAATCAAAGTAACGTGGGGTCGTTTTGCCCACTGGCAGTGAAAACGACAAGTGAATCTCCCATTTTGTTTCGTCTGTCCTTCGCCGACTGCTAACACCGTTCGGAATTCTTGTTAATTAGTGTTGAATGTCCTCTTAAAGAGGAAACAACCCTCTATCTTGCATCATAGAAACATCTCTCTGGAGAGACAACGTCCTTACGCCTGTGATCGCACATATAAACATGTTCTTCTTGTTGTTATTGCTTGCTAACCAGCTAGTTAGCTTGCAAATAAGCTTGCTAAATCGATATTGTGTGGTGTTGGCCAGAGGTCTTGGTGATATGATCTGGTTGACTGAACCCAAACTGTTCCTCACTGATGTTAGGGACCGGGGGCACCACAGCTACCCTGCGTGTCGCTCAGAGTCAAATGCTTGTTGAGTCAGATGTTTGTGAGCTTGTTAGTGTTTCAGTTTATAAAAAGAAGTAAATAAAATATGTACCTAATGTTAAATGACCAACGCTGTTTAGATTAACTAAAAATGTGCAGCATTTGTACCGACCAAGACACTCTTCCCGTATGTTTCACCTGTCTTGGCTAATTGTTGCAGGGTGTTTGAATTGCCTTGGAGCTACCTGCCAAACGATTTCGTTCAATCACGTGTGTTAATACAAAGTGTATTCAACCGGAGCTCGGTTTTTCTCTTCCATCTGGTCGAGTGTAGGTAGGCTGGATTCCATGTGCGCACACTGTTTTGCACCGAGAATCGTTTTTATGTTGGCCGGGTAGCCCACCTTCCTACACGGATTTAGGAAGGCGGACAGGGGGTCTGTCTCCTTTGGGGAGGGAGAAATAAAAATAAACTGAAATGAAACCTTGAGCCTTCTCCGCCCACCCATCATTCATCGCGACCGCGATCTGTTCAATCTGCAATAATGTGTTGGGTTTGTCCCCCCCCCCCTCCTTCACACGCCGCCTTGTTCACATCTGAATGGTTCCCACCTCCTGGACCGGGGGTGCGGGGGCTGCCGACACCGCGCCGGCCTTGGCAGCGCCTCGCATTCCGTTATGAGCAATGGAAGTCATTGAAAATATAACGACTTTTTTCACTGCAAATATATCCCTGCAAACTCTGCCGGGCCCTTTCGAAAATAAAAAATATTTTGCATCAATATAAATGCGTATTTCATGCACAACCCCATTTCTGCTGCAGCAGGAAACATGCAGTGGAGATGATTTGGACCCATGGTGTAGCCCTTCGTGTTTACCGCCATATAACAGCCTGGACAGGCCCACGTGGTCACTGAGCTACAATAAAAACCGGACTTTTTGTTGTATCGATTCAAAATAGACATATTTCTGAACACTTGTGCGTGTGTTTTTGTTACAACACCTTATTAAACATATACAGAGACATTTGTGCATTTATGAAGTGCATTTGAACTGACAAGTTGTAACCAATTTCTTGTGTTGACAATTAACAGCCTTTATGGAAACATTTCAGTAGTGCCCTCCAATGTAATCCTTCTATTACTAATTTTTTTGTAGTGCATGCTAAAAATGCATCAAGCAATTAAATAAAGCCCCTGAGAGCAATGGTTATTACCAAATTGTGCATTTATTAAACTGTGGTTTGCATTTTTTTTTCTACAACAGAGGTAGAGACAATAACACAAGAATCCCAGCACTTCTAAAGCAGAGATGGTGTGTATCTCTGTAAACTCTTAATCAGCTTGTCTTTTGCTCATTTGAATTATTAATAGATCTATTATTGTTGTCAAGTGTGTATTTTCCTAAGAGAGCAATACCCTTTATCCGCAAATTTAATATTTAACTTCTTTCATTCCAAAGGGTTAACTGCTGGCACAAAGCGCCTGTAGGAGGGACGAAAATTATACGGCCGCTGTCCGTCACCGTGGTCCTACATTTTAGCGTTTACTGGAGTGTGTGAGCATTCACGATTCTCTTTGGATCTGAGATGAATTTCTGATTTTGTCATCTGTCACAAGATCTCTCCATCTTAAACCAAAGCAAATCGTCTGTTTAAAGGATCCAAGTTTCCCCTGCTGCTTTGGGGGTGAGCTATCTCTCGGAGAGAGGGAGAGAGAAGAGACGACCCGCTCCCTGTTGTTCTTAGCTGTGAGGTGTTTGTGTGGGAGGGGAGGGTGAGGTCAGTCAGCGAGCGTGTTTTCTGCCTGGCCGTAAAGTGTGTTTTTCTCTCTCTCCCACTCCGTCTCTCTGCGGCCGCTCCACAGATTGGGTTAGCGCTGTCAGAGAGCCCCCTCCCCCGCGCCACCGCCCGACAGGTCGACGTGAGGCTGTGTGGTCTCGCCGGAGTCTCGTGTGAGAAGGTGTAAACCGTTAAATCTGTCTTAAACAATCAGCACTTGCTCCCCGGAGCTTGGGAGGTCAGGCTGCCGAGTATCGGTTACTGGCCAGAGAGCCGTGAGCGGGGCAGGTCGGTAAATAAACCCGCGCACAGCTCCGGAGCGCGCCTAAAATACCGCCTGTCATATCAAACCGCCAATCAGAGGCCGGCTGACGATAAGATCGTCTGTGAAACTCTATCCTGCAGCAACAGCCAGAGACTTCCTGCAATCAAAACGGTGTTAGCATGGGCCTGCTCAAATACAACCCGCTGGCCTGCAGCCAAACACGGAAAAAAAAACAAAGAGCCCCACACACACACACACACACACACACATATACACTCAGAGACATGCATGCATTCAGAGACACACACACACACTCAGACATACACGCACACACTTGCACACATGCACACGCACTCAGAGACACGTAAACACACACTCACACACACACATACACACTCAAGAAAACACAGACACACACACACACACATACACACTCAGAGACATGCATGCATTCAGAGACGCACACACACTCAGACACACTCACTCAGAGAGACATACGTACACACACACTCTCAGAGAAACACACAGTGATAATGGCTCTCTCAGGCCTCCCCTTCATCAGGGCAGTGCCCCCCCCCCCCCCCCCCCATATTATTTTATTTCCCTTTGGGAGGAAAAGCTGTTTAGGATTCACTGTGTGCACTTAGGAAGCAACTGACCTTGTATCTGTCCCAGGAGTTGCTTCCATCTCCCCCTGTGTGTGTGTGTGTGTGTGTGAGAGAGAGAGAGAGACCGCTCTCTGTACCTCTTTAGTTTCAGGGTTCGGTCGTCTTCCATTACTCTGTAATATGATCGGCCAATCAGGAGAGGGTGAGGGCCCTGGCAAGGCCCACAGGCCGTGAGCTGGATCAGACCGCCGCGACACACACAGGAGAAACACAGAGCCCTTTCTCCCGTCCGCGAGAGAGGGAGGGAGGGAGGGAGGGAGAAAGTGAGTGGGGACACTGTGGTGAAATAAAGGACTTCTTCTTTTGCTGTTTTCCGGTGACAAGAAACCAAATAAAGAGCCAAATAAACACTCAGAAATCGTTCAAACATGAGCCATTGTTACCACCCACATCTCAAGCCGCAATTCTTTCTCATCAGTGTTTTTGCTAAATCACCGCAGCAGGTGGAGAGGTGTAGCTGTATGATATGCATTTACTGCTGGGTGGGATGTGGCCTCTCTCTCTCAACCCTTCAGCTCACCGTCAGACAAACATGGTAAATAGTCTGTGTCCATCGCAGAGGTTGTAAATTGTGCTGATGATTGAGGCCATAGCTGTGATCTTCCATAAACAGGCTCGGCAGGGTCAGCGATATCTGCTTTTCCCTTTGTGTCCTGCAGGGCCCGGTGCTTTCTGCCTCAAACAGCACCCTCTGCTGCCTGCAGGTGGAAGTGCAGGCTGGAGATGCAAAGTTGTTTTGTAACATGATTCATTTATTTATTTATTTAAAAAGAGACACATTCATTCAAGAAAGATGCACTTACGGGATTTTAGAAGTTATTTCTGGCGCTGGTTGTGGTAGAACATTTAATGAGTAAGTGACAGTCAAGAAGACTGCAGAATAAAAATAAAAATTAGTGACCACACTGACTCACCAGTGAAGTTATTTGTATGCAGCATGACTACTGATCTTTCTGAGGACAATAGGGTCCTGTGGCATTTCCACAGTACTTTCCTTTATTAATATGGTACTTTTATCGGACACATTGCAGAAACATTTCCGATCTAACCACAAGTCAATACCGTTAAAGACAGAAGGCAGATTTAAACACAGCTCTCTTTGCTAAACACAGAATCTGCCACCTCCACCCCCAGCACACACTCACAGACACACACTCATACACACACACACACAAACATTAACACACACTCTCACACACACACACACACACATACATTAACACACACTCACACTCTCACACGCACTCATACACACACACTCACACACACTCATACACACAATCATATACACACATACACACACTCATTCATATGCACACTCATATATACACACTCACACACACACAATCATATACATGCACACTCATAAACTCACACACTCACATGCACACACACACAAACACACTCATACACACACACCCCACTCATCAATTCCATACTGAAACAAAAACCGCAAGAAAGTCCAAGCAAGAGCAGGACGAGAACCAGAACAAGACCCAGCTCAGAATTTAATCAATGCAGAATAAATCGCAACAAGAATCCCAGCAAATTCAGATTTAAATGGGGGGGGGGGGGGATCGGTTAAAGTGTTGAATCAGAATCAAATCAAGGTGAAACAAGAGACTGCATCAGTGCTGAGAGCGCCCCCTGGAGTCAACACCAGTGTAAACAGGCAATTAGGCGCAGAATCATCAACCCTCCATCTGGTTCACACCTGTAGACAGGTGAGGTGCGGTTTGGATGCGGACGCCTCTGTTTGTGTGGGGCAGTAAGGACAGTTGTGCTCGGCGATCACGTGGAGAGGTGACACTCCAGGGCTCACACGTCCTCTCACATGTGTGTGTGCTCGGCGTCGCATGTACTGCGATGGCACTAATTTCACCTCTAAAGGAGGATAAGTTATCCACCGCGCAAGGCTGGCAGGAAATACCCCATTAGCATATCCTGAGTTGTAATATTGCAGTAACGTCCCCCCGGCGGATATAAACACATTTATTTGCTTCCAGGAGTTTATTATTATTTTCCACTGCCTGCCGCACTTCCTTTGTTCCAGACCTTATGAAACCAAAATGTCAAGTGAAAGGGGCTTTGCACGGTGAGCTGTCAGTCACCGGCGCCCCGGCTTCGCCGCGCCTGTCCCCGGATTATTGGCTTTTTCAGGAGGGCCGCGTTTCCCCCCGTGCCGCTCACGAAACGCCCCGAGTTCCCGCCACGGAATTCTCATCTGCGGCCCCACGGACTCCCAGCTGCTTTTTTAGAAACTTCATTTTCCGGCGGATACGCGCGGAGATTGGGGGAGGATAATTCAGCGCAGAGCGGCTTAGCGGAGGGGTGATGGGGGCGGGGGGGATTAGGGAGACGGCAGGGCACTATTAGTACAGCCCTGGTGTGTTGATCCGACCTGGCTCAGCGAGGCTATCTGCACTCTTACACATGTCAGCTAATCTTATCTGGATCTGTGCAGCTCTTCTGCCAAGACTCCAGTCATCCACTCTGGCCTCTGCTCCTCTGTTCTACTTGCCCAGTGCTGCTCGTCATCCTGGAGCTGCTCGCCTGGCGCTGTTTGTCATGGTGGAGCTGCTCACCCGGTGCTGCTTGTCATGCTGGAGCTGCTCGCCCAGTGCTGTTCGTCATGCTGGAGCTGCTCGCCTAGTGCTGCTCGTCAAGCTGGAGCTGCTTGTTTAGCGCTGTTCCTCATGCTGGAACTGCTCACCTAATTATTTTCCTCACGCTGGAACTGCTCAACTAGTGCTGTTCCTCTCACTGGAGGTGCTCACCTCACTCTGTTCCTCACCCCGGTCCTGCTCACCTAGTTCTGCTGTTCCTCACCCTACTGCTACTCATTAAGCACTTCTGCTCTTCACCCTGGTGCTACTCACCTATCCCTGCCACGAGAAAATTCTACAGTACAATGTATATATGTGTAACCAGTGCTACAGTAAGCTCTGCATACCTGTATGCATTTGTGTGTGTGTGTATCTAATACTACTAAACAGTGTGTGTGTGTGTGTGTCTGTCTTTTTGTTTCATAAACGGTAAAACGGTATTTACCATAAACGGTAAAATTTGTATTATTTGTTATAAATAGAAGATTTTGGGTAAGTACAGTTGCTCTCGTTCAGATGTACCAGAGAAAGAGCAGATTTACAAAGGAAAGATTTCAAGTCTTTGCATTCTGGGATCTAATTGCAATGGATTCTGGGTTAAGGAGGAGAAACAATTTAGGCAGAAAAGTGCACGAGACTTCTCTATTTATGACCCAGAATGCATTGCTTCAGTGCTCCATTGAAATATAACTCTGTATCCATCAGAATAATGAGTTTACATTACAGAAGGCATTTGTCCTTTTTAATACTGGTAGCTATAAGTAATTTGGCAATTCCAGCAATTTGGTATGTAGGCCTATGAGTGGATGTGATTTCTTTATTGCATTACCTAAAACAATTTCTTGTCCCCCCCCCCCCCCCCACCCCACCCTGTCCCTGTTGAGGCTCCCGCCCCCACCCCCGCCCAGCGGAGTGCTCTGTGAATAAGAGATGGGAACACAAGCTTGCGATGGAGGCATCGATTTCAGGCCAGCTTTATTCTGATGTGATTAACGGGACCCAGTAATGAAATCCAGCCCTAATCAGGAGAACATTAAAGCTTCTCCAGTTAATCTTCCCTCTCTCTCTCTCTCTCTCTCTCTCTCTCTCTCTCTCTCTCTCTCTCCCCTCTCTTCCTCTGTATCTGTTCATTCCTCTTTACCACACTGTCCCCCCGTCTCTGTATCTTTCCGTTTCCCTTTTCTCCCGTTCTTGTTTGGGCTGTTGCGCGCTGTATTATTGTCTGTGGGGTCAGGGATGGGGAGGCGGGGTTGGAAACATTACATTGGAAACATTTTAGGTGTAAACATTAATATGGGTGTAAACACTAAACATTAATATATTTTTTTGTTTAGTAAGATGTTTCATTAAAGTGCATCACAACCCTCTCTCTCCTCCCCATCTCTCGATCTCCTTATCCCACTCTCCTTCATGTTCTCCTCCCTCTCTATCTCTCCCTCTCCCTCACTCTCTCCCTCCCTCATACTCAGTTGTTTGCAGAGGGGCATTGTGGGAGCAGTAGCTCATATAAGAAGCAGCCCTGCTTTTGGGCTCCGGCCTGAAAAGCAATGAAAACCTGGCGCTGCCACTCCCTAAAATCAGAATCTGAAAAACCAGGGCAATAAAGCGCCATATCATAACAAAGAGAAATAATATTTCAGTATTTCCTAAGCCCACCCAAAGCCCTGCATCGGGGAGGCATGTTATTGGCGAAAAAGCAGGCGCCTGCGTCAGCGAGCGGAGTGAAACACGAGCGCCTCCAAACTTCCCCGCTGCTCCTCTGACAGGCAGAACTTTCTACTAAAATCTTACCGCTACACCTGCGATTATGGAACTTAAAAATCAAAAATCGCTGCAACATCGACAGCACTGTAACTGTAATAAGAAGACAATGTTTTCATAAAATATAAACAGTAGTAAGATCTGCACACCTCTGAATTCTGCTCCACCCTTTCAACCAATCGGATGTTGGGCGCAGTGTCACATGACCTCTTGTGTGTGTTCATTACAGTGTGAGGCTTTGAGGACAGATCAAGTGGATGCCTGTGATGGTCACGTGACCCAGAGAAGAATATGGCCATCACCCGCTGCCCTTTATTAGAATATGGACATCACCTGCTTTATGAGTCAATTAGGCCCCTCCCACGGTCACATGATCCTGTCGCCGTTGTCCGCCTCGCCTCTGCTTTGAGCTTAGAGATCCGGCAGTCCAGGCCAGCAAGCGCTTCACTCCCAAGGGCAGAAGTATGTTCCGGAAAGCAGAGATTGATTGATTTAGCTCAAGGCTTTGTGCATATCTGAGCTGAGAACAGATAAAAGCAGAGAGTGCTGACAAAGGCAGTTCTCAGAGGAGTCGCAAACGTTTTTTTTTTTTTTTTTTTTTTTTTCATCAGCGTGATTTAAAAAAAAATAACAGGAGCAAGAGCATCACTTCAGAGCAAAAAAAAAAAAGAAGAAAAAGAGATGGAGAGACCATTCAAATGAGGCTGAATAAACCAACCAGTCAAAGCTGGCAACTGAATACACCTCAGGAGGAGAGCCACCTGTGCAGATGAGGTGCATGAAGGGATATGTGTGGGGTCACCATGGCAGCGGACAGGCAGTTGTCATGGAGTGCACTTGTCCTTACCTGCTCCAGAAAGGAGAATCATTCAGCTCCAGTCTAAGATGCAATGGTTTCAGAGTGCAGACTACTTACTGTGACCGCACACTCACACTCACAAACACACACACTCACACTCACAAACACACTCACACTCACACTCACATTCACACACTCACACACACACGCACACATGCACACACTCACTGTCACATGCACACACTCACACTGACACACACACACACTCATATTCACACACACTCACACACACACCCACACACACTCACACTCACACTCGTACTCGCACTCGCACTTCAACACACACTCACACTCTCTCACACACACACACCCACTCACACTCACACACACATTCACACTCACACACACAATCATATACACTCACACACACTCATGCATACATGCAATCACACACACACACTCACGCATGCATGCACGCACTCACATACACCCACTCACCCACACACACACACTCATACACACTCACATATACACACACACAATCACACACTCACACACACACACACACATCACTCACACTCACACACTTACTCACACACACACACACTCACACATTCACACAGACACACACACACACTCATATACACTCACACATACTCATGCATATATGCACTCGCACACACACTCACGCATGCATGCACGCACTCACATACACCCACTCATCCACACACACCCTCATACACACTCACGTATACACGCATTCACTCACACAATCACACACACACACACACACTCTCACTTGCGCTCACACACACAAACACACAAACATGTCCACATTTGCTCTGCAGTCTCACACAAGCTGTTTTCACATATGAACTCCGGAAAATGTGCGGAGACTCAGGCCCTGACATTTTCCGGAGTTTCCCTTTCACACATGTAGCACAGAGCCAGAGGTTTTCTGTGTCAGACGCGTTCTCACCTACTGTAAATATTCTGGTTGGTTTAAGCAAGGGGTGGCGCCTGGGTAGAGCGTGCAGGAGGCAAGACATGATGCAAAAAGTACGCTGCAAATATCACAGTGTTTTGTTTACAGCACATTGAAGATGGCGGACTAGGCTACAGACTCAACCGTAATGATTACTGTTTTTGTGTTGATATCGATACTACATGTATTTGGAACGTATTTGCAATATCAATGAAAAAGTGGAAAGCAATAGACAGGCAAGCAAAAAAGAGTACGAAGCAGCAACCCTTGGATGCTTGTATTCTTCTGGTTTCGCGCCAGTCTCATGATAGAAACGTCATCAACACGCCCACTCGCTCTCTGTGAATTCTCTGGAAAATTACCTGTTGTAGTCACACCTGGGCTCAACCGGACATTACCCGGACTTTGTACTAGGGAGCTAGCCGGATAAAGTCCATATAATATCTGTTGTGACTGATTCGGACATTTGTGTTCTCACATTCAGCTCCTATGGGTGTTTTCTGGAAAATATCTGGATTGCAGTGCATGTTTGAAAGCTATGATTCGGTAATTAAGGAATTACGGTTTGGATTTGATCAACATTTGTGTTGATGCTGTTTAATTAAACGACAAGGTGAAGGGAACATTGTAGTCAGTATGATTTATGTGGGTTTTAGCAGTTCTTAGTGGTACATATGGGTGGGGTTTCAAGTTATGAACACCTATAGGGTAAAATTACATCATCATATACATATGTCCTGAGCATCTGCAGTTTTTGCACGTCCTGGAACCATATACCTGCGGATAAGGCAGGCCGACTGTAAATAACTAAATAAATAAATAGCTTGCCACTGATGACTAACAGGTAGCCAGTAACAGCTAACTGCTAATGACTAACCGCTCTCCTCCCACGTCATGTCCTCAGAGACCCCCAGCAGCCCGACACGCAATTTCCCGCCACCCCAAAATCAGAGCGGTGCTACCTCTGCACAGTCACCTTCTCAACAACTGTACCCAAAACGCATCACCCGCGTCTTACACAATCACTCTTTAAACAAAGAAAAGAACAAAAATAATAGCAGCCAAACAAGGGGTGTGGTCCCATTCGGTCTGCCTTTTTTTATGATTATTTCTTTGTGAAAGTCACGGGCGGATGTTGATGAGGGAGGCAGGCCAGTGAGGGAGGAGGCCGGCCTGTTTAGCATTCCGCTGCCGCCACCAGCCCCCGGAAAACAAATCAGTTCCACAGCGAGGAGCGCGGCGGCTAATTCAGCTCCCCGCGGGCGGCGAGAGAGCGGGAGAGAGACAGCGCCTGTGCCGGCTACACCAGATTGCCTTTTTAACATAGCGCTCCTCCTCTATTACCTATAAATAAATTATTTTAAAAAAAGAGCCACTACCAGCGTTTTTTGTTTTGTTTTGTTTTGTTTTGTTTTGCTTTTTTCTATCACTCTCTCTCCTCCATCCACCCCACCCACTGTGGGTGAGATTTCAGCAGTGGGGAGGGAGATTGGTCGGTCTGCGTGGGGGCCGACGGGGCGCTAATGAACCTTAGCGGCGGTGCCTTTCTCAGCGTGTTTGTGCGAGATGAGGGGAAGGATGTGTGTTTTGCATCTGAAGGTTCCTCTTCCTCACTCACCCCATCTCCCTCTCTCCCTCCCGCTTTCTCTTTCTCCGTCTCTTTTCCCAGCCCAGATAAAAACTGTCACCCAAATTGCAAACTAATTAGCGTCGGCGGCGGCGTTGTGCTCTGCTGATTGATGACAGAATAATTTGGGCCGGTTTGCCAGCTCCCAGCTGCCAGAGCGCGGTGTGACTCCGGCTCCTAATTAGAGCACCCGCATCAGTCAAACCCCGTCTGGGCGCTGCGGCGCACAATTAAAACGCTATTTAAACCCAATAACATATCGAGTGGGCGGGGACATGCAAATGTAGGAAACTGGCAGTTTACGGGGGTGGAAATGCTGTAGGGCACGAGGATGTGCTTGTGTGTATGTGTGTGTGTGTGTCGGGTGGGGTGTGAGATGTGTGTTTGTGTGTGTGTGTGTCGGGTGGGGGGTGGGATGTGTGTTTGTGTGTGTGTGTGTGTGCTTGTGTGTGTGTGTGTGTGCATGTGTGTCGGGTGGGGGGTGAGGTGTGTGTTTGTGTGTGTGTGAGACTGTATGTGTTGGGTGAGGGTTGAAGTGTGTGTGTGTGTGTGTGTGTGTGTGTGTGAGAGATAGAGCGTGTGTTGGGTGAGGTTTGTGTTTTTGTGTGTGTATGAGAGTATGTGTGAGCATGTGTGTGTCGGGTGGGGGGTGAGGTGTGTGTTTATGTGTGTGTGTGTTCATGTGGTGGGAGGAAGGAGGTTTGTGTGTGTGTGTTGGGGGGGGGGGGTGAGGTAAACTGTGAACATTCGGATTTTCGAATATTTCAGTATGCTTGTTGTATTTAATATTATAGACTCCGTAAAAATAATGAAAACGTCTTTCCAACAAATGGGAATAATGTACTGATGAATTTTCATTTTACAGCTGCAGCTATTGCTCCTTTTATATGTATCATGACAATGATAAACTGTTGTGGGGTTGTCGAGGGTTTTTTTCCCGTCCAGCGACAGCCCTGCTCAGCTTCAGATGCTCTGGAAATCAACGTTATAAAGACACATCTGAGACATAATCAAAAGGGCACGTTGACTCCACCGCCACCAACATGTTCATTCATTAGCTTGTTTCCCGTGACGACAGGCGCAAAGGCGGGAGTTGTTCTGCTCCCCTAGAATGGTTTGTACAGGTGCGATGCCGCTTCCCCAGGTAAACAGCGTTAAGCAGGCGACAGGCCTGGCGCACGTCAACGGAGTGCTCCTTGAGCTTGTCCTACATGAGAGAATCGCTCACCAGCGCAGAGGGCAGAGAGCACCGTATCCGCAACTGGATTTAATGTCAACCTCTGAACTTAATTCCTTAATTAGAATAATCATTTACGCGATATGACATTTAATTTGGCATGTGCACAAATGCTCCAGACTTTCCATAAGCCCCTGAAAGAAACATAGGAGTGGAGTGGTAACTAGGGTGTACTGTACTGTACTGAAACTCCAAACCCCATATGTATTAATGGTAATAAGGCTAATAGGTGGGCATACTGAAACTCCAAAGTCCATATGTATTAATGGTAATAAGGCTAATAGGTGAGTATACTGTACATCCCCAGAGGGTGGGTTGGGTATACTCCATATACTTACACCACTGTTGAAACCCTCAGTCTGGCCTATTGCATAAGCAGCTGGCATTAGTGTATACATTTAATCAGCTGAGCCAGTGGTGGAAACAAATACCTGAGTACACAAGCTTTCTGGGAATGGAGCCCCCCCCCCCCCCCTTTTTAATATTCCATTACATTACATGTATTTTGCTTTTGCTGATGCCTTCCTCCAGAGGAACTTATAGCGCAGAAATCCTGTGAGAGCCGAGGGATTAGCATCGCCTTCTCATAGCAAGGCTAACCCAGAGCCTTCACAGCACATGGAGGGGAACTCCGGGCAGATCGCTCTCAGTTCTGTGACCCCAAACGAGCGCCTTACCGTGTGAGCCGCCCTATGGCCCCCATTTCCTGTTCAATTCCCAGCATTGAGTAGCCGAGTCTGCAGAACTGCCAAGTCGGAGTCAAAGACCTGATGAAAAGCAGAAACACATTACAGAGGAGACTGAACATTAGGCAGATAATTACTCTCTTAATTTCTCATTAATTGCTCGTTAATTTCTCGAAAATCTCTCTCTTTTTGTCCAACCATTGAGTAATTTCATCACTCTTTATTTCCTCTAATTGACTGCAATGGCTGTGAGTGTCTTTCATATTAGCAAGATTCTTAATAAATCAATCAACACAGTCTGTAATACAGCCTGAACGTCCCTGAGCCAAATCAATCAACACAACCCCACAACGTCAGTCTCAGCGAGAAAAAACTGAATTGTGACATTTTGCTACACACTAACAAAATTCCAAATGCATGGAGTACCAAATAAATAGCCACACAATGTAAATTTAAATGTAAATGCAAACTGATCATTTCTGTCCAGTTTGGAGGTACAGATTATAAACGCAGGCCGGTCCCATCAATGTGGATTTAGGAGACCAGACGCTGGAGTCAGGGGTGTGTTCCATAGGACAGGAGGAGTACAGATATCACAGTGTGTGTGTGTGTGTGTGTGTGTGTGTGTGTGTGTGCGCGCGCAAAGCACCCATACTCAGAACATCATCCACTTAATGTGATTTTCACCCTTTTCAGATTTTTAGCCCATCAGTGGGTAGGTGGTCCCTCCGGACGGAAGGAGTGAGGGAAAGACGGAGAGAGAGGGAGAGGGAGAATGGGAGATAGGTAGGGAGGTAGAGAGGGAGGAGGGTGACAAAGACAGAAGGATGTAGATAGAGACAGAGAGGGAGAGAAAGGATGGGGGTGAGAGCGAGAAGGAAATAGAGAGATATTGTTTCTCAGCATTTATGTCTCTGAAAGCTATTGATCACACTGTCAGCATTTGCGTTGCTCTTATTCAATTATTCAGGTAAAATGAGCTTTATTATTAAACAAACCTATTTTAATACATATGAAAGTTCAAAAGAAAATCCATACCAGTATGGTGGTTTTTTCCTTTCCTTCCTTTTTTTAAAAAAAAAAATATTTATTTATTTCTGAGTAATGTGCTTCAGTAACATAGCACTGCAATGGACAGACCAAACCTGTGAATGAGTCCAAATCGGTCCTTACCCGCTTAAAATGTTTTCTGATAACAATAAATATAGTGTATGAAATTTCCTCTCTCGTTTAAAACATGGGCATGCCGTGCATACACAGAAATGAACACAGAGACATAGAGAACTGCATAGGATTGAAGGTGACACTGAAATCAACTCAAGTTTGAAATGAGATCTGCCGTGCAGCCGGGCCTCTCCTTAAACGATGCCATTAGCGTGTGTGCAGCTGGCCTGTTGGCGAAACGGCGGGCTGTCAGATTTAATGTGCGTTTCTGACAGAACGAGAAGAGGCTCTTTCAGGGCAGGTTAGGAAGAGGGACATAGATGTGAGCGCCGTTAACGATTTCAGCATTGTTAACGCTGTTAGCCATGTCAGCAATGTTAGCACTGTTACCAACATTAGTGCTAACCATGATGTTAGCACCGTTAATGATTTCGGTGATCTTAGCGCTATTAACAATGTTAGCAATGCTAGTGCCATTAGCACCATTACCAGTGTTAGCACTGATGGTAGCAATGTTAGCACACCACATACTCCCAACGCAGGGTGAATTTTAAAATGCAGGTACTGTGCACCATTCTTACAACCCTCAGAGTACATGCACTGGGATCAGAAACATTTAAGATACACACAACAACAGATAAGACACAGAGGTTTAGCAGAAAAATAATGTATTAGTCAAGTCGTGGTAACATTTGGGTGTGGGCAAGCGCAGACGAGGGCACAGGGATCAGGGGCAGATGACACAAACAGGCTCTAATGCTGTAATGTATCCGGCCGCCGGGCGATGGGCATCCCGCAGGCCTGGCTGGCTGGCCGTGCTGTCTGGGTGCTGTCTCATGTAATCCCTAGTCTTAAGGGTAATGTGAGGATGTTGAGGGGATTAGCATTTCTCTGCTGCTTGCGGCCTTTGAGTTGCGCTAAATTGGCAGTGACCCCCCCTCCCCAACCCTCCCAGCTCCCAGCTCTTACAGGCCGGGGGTGGGGGGTAATAAACACCCCTAAATCCCCAGCTAAGCGAATAAACATACCCCAGTCTTTTTCTCACACTAATGGAGAGGAAGTGGGTGGGGTTAGTAGAGACTGATGGAGGAGGAAGTGGGTGGGGTTAGTACAGACTGATGGAGGAGGAAGTGGGTGGGGTTAGTAGAGACTGATGGAGGAGGAAGTGGGTGGGGTTAGTACAGACTGATGGAGGAGGAAGTGGGTGGGGTTAGTAGAGACTGATGGAGGAGGAAGTGGGTGGGGTTAGTAGAGACTGATAGGGAAGGACATGGATGGGGGTTAATAGAGGCAGCTGGAGGAAGAGGTGGGTGGGACTAGTAGAGACTGATAGATGAAACGTGGGTGGGGTTAGTAGAGGCAGGAGGAAGTGGGTGGGGTTAGTAGAGACTGATGGAAGGGAAGCAGGCGAGGCAATTCAAGGTTATTAGAGGTCGACTGGATTCAGGTTCTTGGGGCCAACATTAGACTTCTGTTAGCACAGTCCTGCATAATGCGTTGCTAATTAACCTGCTTGAGGGTGGAGAGAGAGGTGTTGTTATGCGTTGTATACATCTGCTCCACAAACGTGCATCAGTGTGTCTGCGGCTCCGCCGGAGTCGAACCCAGGTGCCCTGGCACAGCAGCCCAGCTCCTCCCCTCAGCCCAGCTAAGAAGACCCGAAACAGCTAAGCACATACAGGCAGTTAGCGAGAGGCAGCAGAGAGAAAAACATATACCCATACCCCGCCCAGCCTGGAGGCTAATGCAAGGTGTTTACACTTTATCTGAAAGGCCCCCCCCCACCTCACCCCGTCTCCGCTCTCCCTCCCCCATCGCGTCCTACATTCTATAAAGGCCCTAAACACATTACACATTTAAGGCTTTACAGCCATCATCAGCAAAGTGCAATAAATAATTGTAGACCCCATTAAGGTCTATTTAAAAAATGACTTCCAGGATGCAATCAAAAATCTTGATAGATAATCAATAAGAACCAGATCACTGCAACAAACAGCAGTCCATCCATCTCAATCTGACCCCATTTGGGATGACACGGAAATTCGTCCCGTTTATATTGGCTCGAGGAAGAATGGATTTAGCTCTGCTGGCCTAAAAAATATTGCATTTAAGACAAAGAGACGGTAAAAATAGCAAAGATTTCATTTCTGAACGTTTTCTTTCTTTATTAGGTGGAAGAATAAGCTATTTTGTTCCGTAATGAAAGAAAAACCCATTTAGACTGATATTGCAAACTGCACCGAGGCACAGAATCAGAGGATAATATGGAGGCATTCAGCTGAAAAAAAAAACTGCTCACAGTTAAAAAGGAGACAACAGCACTCTAACAGAGCCAAGAGACAGCCTGTAAACGATCTGATAACGTTATATGGCTAAAATTTTAGAGTGAACATTAAACAACACTTTATATTATGTATGTAAATATTAATATCAGTAATGCTACTCTTCTGAAGGTGTTTTTTGTAACAACAGGTTATTAATGGGTAACTACAGCTTAGGTAAAATGAAGTGAAATGCAGAGGCGTTCTGCTCTTAATTACACATCTAGAACAAGGCCAGCTTTGATATATGTTAGTTACTATTGTATAACATGTAATAGTGCTAGCCTTGTTACACATGTGTAATCAACTACATTGCAGTTACTCAGTAATAGCCAGTTATGAATAGAATAGTCCTAACATATTTACACAACGATAGATGTAACCGTACTGCCAAATATTACATTTAAATATGTGCTATATTATCTTACCCTGGCCAATGTGTTTATAAAATACTCAGGTAAACTCAGATGGATTCTCTCACCTCTGAGCCTTGTTCTGCTTTAGAGGAATTCTGTTTCCGATGTCATCATTAATGGCAGATGAGTATCTCTTCAGGGTGTGATGTCATCAGTAATGGCGGTATTGTATTACAGTCAAGTCCTAAATTGGAGAGGAGAGATTGCAATCTGTCAGTCACTAAAAGAGTTAACCCTGCTTCCCACCAATCAGCTGCTAGGGGCAAAGTTCATCTTGTGATGGAATTGGAACATAGTGGAAAAGTAGAGGAAAGTGAGAGAGAAAAGATAAAAGAAAATTTGAGGAAGAAAGAGAGAGATGAAGCTAGAGGAGGAGGAGGAGGAGGAGGGGAGGCTGACAGTTTGATTTATTGGAATCTTCAAGTTAATCAGCAGCAGTCTTTACTCTAACACAACCCAGAGAAGAGACATCCCGACAGCTTAAACTGTGGAAGGGAAGAGGGGAGAACAGAGGACAGAGTGGGGAGAGGAGAGGAGAGAATGGAGGAGAGAGAGATGAGTAGAGGAGGGAATGGAGGAGAGGAGAGAGGGATCAGAGGAATAGGAGAGGAGAGGAGAGGAGAGGAGAGGGGAGATCCTGGCTGCTTGAAGGAAGCCTTGCTGCTGATGAGGTGGGGTGGGGTGGGGGGGCGGTGATAGTGTTCAATGAAGTGTGAGACTCTGTGTTCAGACTCAGTAAGCTGCCCGCGCTCCCGGAATGCCAAAGAGGATTGTGGGTGGAAAAATTATGGATTTAAACAGCCAGCTGTAAACGAGGTCAATATGTCTGGTTCATAAACAGTCCAGAGCCTATTCCCAGAATCCAGCGAGGAGGAAAATTAGCGCGAAGCTAGCGCTGTAGACAGACCTCATTGAGATATAATTGCAGCTATAAATACAAGGGGAAAGGGCTTTCGCTGCTGGGGTAAAACACCGGAACCCCTTTGGCAGAGACGACGCGCAGGAGTGCGTGTGGCGTTCCTAATGGCCCTCAGCTTGGCAGCTTTGAATGGCGCTGGGAATTGGCACTG
This sequence comes from Albula glossodonta, assembly GCA_019788955.1. Taxonomy (NCBI): domain Eukaryota; kingdom Metazoa; phylum Chordata; class Actinopteri; order Albuliformes; family Albulidae; genus Albula; species Albula glossodonta. The sequence continues at coordinate 1,381,719 of JAFBMS010000093.1, forward strand.
CCTCTGCCGTGAGCACACACCGCCCTGTCCCACTGTGCCGTTAACACACACCGCCCAGTCACACTCTGCCGTTAACACACACCGCCCTGTCCCACTGTGCCGTTAACACACACCGCCCTGTCCCACTGTGCCGTTAACACACACCGCCCTGTCCCACTGTGCCGTTAACACACACCGCCCTGTCCCACTCTGCCGTTAGCACACACCGCCCAGTCACACTCTGCCGTTAACACACACCGCCCAGTCACACTCTGCCGTTAACACACACCGCCCTGTCCCACTCTGCCGTTAACACACACCGCCCTGTCCCACTCTGCCGTTAACACACACCGCCCTGTCCCACTCTGCCGTTAACACACACCGCCCTGTCCCACTCTGCCGTTAACACACACCGCCCTGTCCCACTGTGCCGTTAGCACACACCGCCCTGTCCCACTCTGCCGTTAGCACACACCGCCCTGTCCCACTCTGCCGTTAACACACACCGCCCTGTCCCACTCTGCCGTTAACACACACCGCCCTGTCCCACTCTGCCGTTAGCACACACCGCCCTGTCCCACTCTGCCGTTAGCACACACCGCCCTGTCCCACTCTGCCGTTAGCACACACCGCCCTGTCCCACTCTGCCGTTAGCACACACCGCCCTGTCCCACTCTGCCGTTAGCACACACCGCCCTGTCCCACTCTGCCGTTAGCACACACCGCCCTGTCCCACTCTGCCGTTAACACACACCGCCCTGTCCCACTCTGCCGTTAACACACACCGCCCTGTCCCACTCTGCCGTTAACACACACCGCCCTGTCCCACTCTGCCGTTAACACACACCGCCCTGTCCCACTCTGCCGTTAGCACACACCGCCCTGTCCCACTCTGCCGTTAACACACACCGCCCTGTCCCACTCTGCCGTTAGCACACACCGCCCTGTCCCACTCTGCCGTTAGCACACACCGCCCTGTCCCACTCTGCCGTTAGCACACACCGCCCTGTCCCACTCTGCCGTTAACACACACCGCCCTGTCCCACTCTGCCGTTAGCACACACCGCCCTGTCCCACTCTGCCGTTAACACACACCGCCCTGTCCCACTCTGCCGTTAGCACACACCGCCCTGTCCCACTCTGCCGTTAGCACACACCGCCCTGTCCCACTCTGCCGTTAACACACACCGCCCTGTCCCACTCTGCCGTTAGCACACACCGCCCTGTCCCACTCTGCCGTTAACACACACCGCCCTGTCCCACTCTGCCGTTAACACACACCGCCCTGTCCCACTCTGCCGTTAGCACACACCGCCCAGTCACACTGTGCCGTTAACACACACCGCCCAGTCACACTGTGCCGTTAACACACACCGCCCTGTCCCACTCTGCCGTTAGCACACACCGCCCTGTCCCACTCTGCCGTTAGCACACACCGCCCTGTCCCACTCTGCCGTTAACACACACCGCCCTGTCCCACTCTGCCGTTAGCACACACCGCCCTGTCCCACTCTGCCGTTAGCACACACCGCCCTGTCCCACTCTGCCGTTAACACACACCGCCCTGTCCCACTCTGCCGTTAGCACACACCGCCCTGTCCCACTCTGCCGTTAGCACACACCGCCCTGTCCCACTCTGCCGTTAGCACACACCGCCCTGTCCCACTCTGCCGTTAACACACACCGCCCTGTCCCACTCTGCCGTTAACACACACCGCCCTGTCCCACTGTGCCGTTAACACACACCGCCCTGTCCCACTCTGCCGTTAGCACACACCGCCCTGTCACACTCTGCCGTTAGCACACACCGCCCTGTCCCACTGTGCCGTTAACACACACCGCCCAGTCACACTCTGCCGTTAACACACACCGCCCTGTCCCACTCTGCCGTTAGCACACACCGCCCTGTCCCACTCTGCCGTTAGCACACACCGCCCTGTCCCACTCTGCCGTTAGCACACACCGCCCTGTCCCACTCCAGGAGAATGCTAAACCTGGAGTACAGGTGAGACCCACTGCCTCTGTAATTAACAAGGAAGGTAGTACACAGACAGGTGTTGAGCTGGAAAGAAGCAGTTGTGTGTGTGTGTCTAGATTAGATGCAGATATGGAGTTGACTAGATTAGCAGCTGGTTTAGAGTTGACTAGATTAGATGCAGGTATGAAATTGACTAGATTAGCAGCTGGTTTAGAGTTGACTAGATTAGATGCAGGTATGAAATTGACTAGATTAGCAGCTGGTTTAGAGTTGACTAGATTAGATGCAGGTATGAAATTGACTAGATTAGCAGCTGGTTTAGAGTTGACTAGATTAGATGCAGGTATGAAATTGACTAGATTAGCAGCTGGTTTAGAGTTGACTAGATTAGATGCAGGTATGAAATTGACTAGATTAGCAGCTGGTTTAGAGTTGACTAGATTAGATGCAGGTATGGAGCTAAATCGATCAGGAGCAGGTGTATAGGTATCTATCTCAGAGGCAGGGGAGGACGTGAATTTTCGCCTCATGTCATATTTGGAGTGGAAGGTCCAGAGGGGTTTTTATACTGACAGATTGATTTTTATCATTTCTTTTCTGTGAGCTGAATATTGCCTTAAAGCAGAAGCGCTTCGTGCGGAGTGGCAGGCTTCCGCACTGCCAGCGAGCCCATACCGGCCCTGAAACTTCTCCGGCTTGATATTTGTCTTTCTGTTAAAGGCAGTTTCTCTGCGGAACACACACACACACACAATGTTTAATTTAACTTTAATCTCAAAGTATCAAGAAGGAGTTTTCTGGGGAGGATGCTGGGTAGAGATTCCACAGTTTCTGTAACTCCCTCAAGGCACGCAATAATACACAACAGCGAGATTCAATTCAATGCAATTCGATACAATCCAAATCAATTAAATTCAGTTGAATCGAATTAAAGTCAAATTCAAATTTTACTAACTTTATTTTACAGAGACAGAGCTTCTTGTATGACACATGGCTTCGGCATGCTCACCACGAATACAGGCAGCAAGGATTCACATAATATCATAGATTCAAATACTCACAGAATCCAGACAGGAAAGATTCACATAATATCAAAGATTTATACTCACAGAATTTCGCGCACACACACACACACACATACACACACACATTTTAATTCTTTATTTGATTCCACGTGAAAGATCAAGACATATAAAAGATGTCCAAGACTACCAAAAACCACACACACACTCACACACACAAATATAGCTAAGAATTTCCAGTTCATATCAACTACACAAGACTAAAATACATGACAGTATTATTATGCGTATGACGTAAAATCAGTGATGGGCATTTAGAATTTAGCGTTCGGTCTGAAGGACTGCAGAGACAAAATCACATCACATGACTGACTGATGGGCAACTCCACACAATCACATGACCAACCACTCACACCCCCCGCCCCCCCCGAAACACCTGTGAATAAATCCCTGATGTTAAACCCTGAATGACACAGACAAACACAAAAAGTAAACATCCTCACATAAACAAAACACACACACACACACTTCCAGTTCTCACCTGTGACACCTCAAGTACTGAATCTCTACCCTGAGAGGAGCTTAACCCCCCCCCAATGGATCAGAGCGCAGAGAGGGTGGGGGGGGGCAGGCGCTCTGAGGTGTGTGTCGAGGAAGCGGCCGCCATGTTGCCGTAGCAGCAGAGGCTTTGAAAAGAGTACATGTGTTAGAACGATTTGGATCTCAGTTTAATGAGGTGACATCAAAGGCCGGATCTATGCATTCTCTGAAGGTTTTTTTTGGTTCGGTTTGAGAGCCATGTTCCCTCGCCGCCGACAGCTTTGACTGTAAATTCAGACGACACTTCTGCCTTCAACGCTGCTCCCTTTTAAGCAGCTCTGGAGACGGAAAAGAGAATTTTAAAATGTTTCAGGCACAGAGACCAGATGAAAAGGAGATTCTCTGTCATGTTGGGAGAAATTAGCCTGAATCGCACGGATTTCTGACTTTAAATCCTTGTCTAAATCCATCCCCAAATCCTCTTTTAGTGCTTCACTCATGTGGTAAACCCCCCCCCCCCCCCCCCCCCCAACAAAAAAAGAAATAAAAACCCCATTTCAATGATTAATCACAATTGAGTGTTTTAAATTTATACAGAAACCGTCACAGAGAGCATTCATATTTCTACAACAGAAAATGTCTGGTATTTTTTATTTGAAAATATAAGATTTTTCTCTTTCTCTCCATTGTTTTATTACTACATTTATATTTCATGTTTGTGGATAAACAGGCAGATGCACAAAGATTGAAATGTCATTATATCTTAAAATCCTGAAATGTTTACGTAAGAAAAAAGTATATCTAATAATGAACATAATATGCAGCTCGCAAAGAACAGAGAAAAACATGTGCTCAGCAAACTCTTTCACATTTTACATGTTCTCAATAAATTTAAGAACATGCCATAAATTTGTATTTTTGTATTTTACTGTGATTTTAAAAATTCTGTTTGTGTGTGTGTGACTGTATGTGTGTGCTTTGTTTGTGATTGAGTGTGTGTGTGTGTGTGTTTGCTTTGTGATTGAGTGTGTATGTGTGCTTTGTTTGTGATTGAGTGTGTGTGTGAGTGTGTATGTGTGCTTTGTTTGTGTTTGAGTGTGTGTGTGTGTGTGTGCATTGTGATTGAGTGTGTGTGTGTATGTGTGCTTTGTTTGTGATTGAGTGTGTATGTGTGTGTGTGTGTGTGTATGTGTGCATGTGTGCTTTGTTTGTGTTTGAGTGTGTGTGTGAGTGTGTATGTGTGCTTTGTTTGTGTTTGAGTGTGTGTGTGTGTGTGTGCATTGTGATTGAGTGTGTGTGTGTATGTGTGCTTTGTTTGTGATTGAGTGTGTATGTGTGTGTGTGTGTGTGTATGTGTGCATGTGTGCTTTGTTTGTGTTTGAGTGTGTGTGTGTGTGTGCATTGTGATTGAGTGTGTGTGTATGTGTGCTTTGTTTGTGATTGAGTGTGTATGTGTGTGTGTGTATGTGTGCTTTGTTTGTGACTGAGTGTGTGCGTGTGTATGTGTGTGTGTGTGTGTGGCTCATTTTTATCAGCAAATTGCCTCTAATAAGTACTATTACTGAGGAATATAACAGTAAATCCAGAACAATTACCTTACCCAATACACCTCCACACTAGGTTTACTTTAAAGTACATTTAGACTTGAGGAGATGTACATTAGAGTAGATGTAAATTTGATTAGGTCTAGGTTAGAGTAGATTTACTTTTAAATAGATATATGCATAAGAGCATATTCACATTCGATTAGGTATACATTAAAGCAGAGCTTCATACCCACTTGTGAAGGCTGACTTCATTCGAGGTGATCAAACTTTACTCTGCGACTTTACTTTTTACATAATAACAAACAAACTTTCGGAAATATCGCAACATTTTCTATAAAATTTTACATTACGTGTTGCATTAACTTTAATGTATAATGTGCTCTTGATATTGGCTCGGAAGGAGATGTGGTACACAGGCGTGTTCGTGCTGCTTTTCTAAGCCTCCTGGCTGAGACGCGGTTATGATTTTGATTTATATTGGAGTTACACTTAGGGAGTTAGCCTCATTATTGGGTGAGATGGCTCTTTGTTGCCGTTTCGGTTTCTGGACACCGCAGGTTCTCTCCAGTTTATCTGCTGTTTGTGCTTCTGTAAGCCTGCCCCCATATCCACACCTGCAAAATAAATCAATAACAATAAATAATAAGGTGCTTACACAAACCGTATGAAATATAGAACGCAATAAGATGATGAAATTGGAAGACATCTGAATGACAAAGGCAGCGAAAAAAAAATACTGCGTTTCACATTGGCCAGAGATATAAATTTGGCATAATAACAGAAGAAAGTAAAGACTGAAATAAAAACACAAACACAATCCTATGTGTTCCTTTAATAAAATTAGGGCCTAGTACTCCCACAAAGAGTTTACCTCTGGGAGGCCCACTATAATAAAAGCAGATTACTGGGACAATCATATTTATATCTAATATATCAAATCTCACAGACAGCGTTCTCTGCTGTCCCACCATGCAGTGACAATGCGCTGAATGCCGACGGCGGTCGGGCCGGCCGTACATACAGACCGCGCGCTGCCTCCCAGATCCCGAGCCGCTAAACTTAATAAGCTTTGAATGTCAAACGCACACACACAACGGGATCTGCCGCCAATCCTTCCATGATATTGCTCCTCTGCTAACCCCCCACCCCCAACCCCCAACCCCTCCGCCCCCACCCCACCCAAAATAAGAAAAAACTTTTTTGGGGAGATTTCAGCACTGGGGCTTTCATATCCTTCTCTCTTTCTTTTGACAGAGAGAGAGAAAGAGAGGATAACATTGAACTGATAAACTGCAATTGATAGAGAGAGAGAGAGAGAGAGATTCTCAATATGTCTTATTCTGATTTTATAGGAGGACTCTGTTTTAGCCGTGCTGTAATTATGTATATTTGTTTTTTTTGTTTGCAAATCAGTTATTTGCACTGAATTGTAATTAAGGCACCACGTGGTAAGCAATGGAGAAATCATCTGAAGATTTGTGTCCTTCATGGTGAGATTAGTCTGATATAATACTCCCCTGTACCCTTTCCCTGAGTGGACAAGCTGCCTCCACCAGTGACGAGCAATCTGTCTGTTAAAGCAATGTACTGCATGCAGCTGCCTTATTCTTATTAAGATATATGTCTGTTTATGGAGGTTATAATGAAGTATCTATTCTTTGTTATATTTTTTTATCTGTGAAATGAAATATTTTAAAACAAATCAATGTAGAGAAAGTGCTCGGAGCCTAGAGACTCTTCCGCCCACCTGGCTATGATCCATAATAACTGACTGTGCTAATAGATCCACAGTAACCTGTGTCTCTGACTGTGCTAATAGGCTCACAGTAACTTTGTGCTGCTGACTGTGTGAATAGACTCACAGTAACTCTGTGTCTCTGACTGTGTTAATAGGCTCACAGAAACTCTGTGCTTCTGACTGTGCTAATAGACTCACAGTAACTCTGTGCTTCTGACTGTGCTAATAGATCCACAGTAACTCTGTGTCTTTGACTGTGCTAATAGACTCACAGTAACTCTGTGCTTCTGACTGTGCTAATAGAGCCACAGTAACTCTGTGCTTCTGACTGTGCTAATAGACCCGCATTAACTCTGTGTCTCTGACTGTGCTAAAAGAGCAACAGTAACTCTGTGTCTTTGACTGTGCTAATAGACCCACATTAACTCTGTGTCTCTGACTGTGCTAAAAGAGCAACAGTAACTCTGTGTCTCTGACTGTGCACATAGAACCACATTAACTATGTGTTTCTGACTTTGCTAATAGAGCCACAGTAACTCTGTGCTTCTGACTGTGCACATAGAGCCAAAATAAATCTGCGCTTCTGACTGTGCTAAAGAGATCCACAGTAACTCTGTGCTTCTGACTGTGCTAAAAGAGCAACAGTAACTCTGTGTCTTTGACTGTGCTAATAGAGCCACATTAACTCTGTGCTTCTGACTGTGCCAATAGAGCCACAGTAACTCTGTGTCTCTGACTGTGCACATAGAGCCACATTAACTCTGCGCTTCTGACTGTGCTAAAGAGATCCACAGTAACTCTGTGTTTCTGACTGTGCTAATAGACTCACAGTAACTCTGTGTCTTTGACTGTGCAAATAGAGCCACAGTAACTCTGTGTCTCTGACTGTGCTAATAGAGCCACAGTAACCCTATGCTTCTGACTGTGCTAATAGACTCACAGTAACTCTGTGTCTCTGACTGTGCTAGTAGACCCACAGTAACTCTGTGTCTCTGACCGTGCACATAGAGCCACATTAACTCTGTGTCTCTGACTGTGCAAATAGAGCCACAGTAACTCTGTGTCTCTGACTGTGCTAATAGACTCACAGTAACTCTGTGTATCTAACTGTGCTAAAAGAGCCACAGTAACTCTGTGTCTCTGACTGTGCACATAGAGCCACATTAACTCTGTGCTTCTGACTGTGCTAATAGACCCACAGTAACTCTGTGGTTCTGACTGTGCTAATAGAGCCACATTAACTCTGCACTTCTGACTGTGCTAATAGACCCACAGTAACTCTGTGTCTCTCACTGTGCTAATAGACTCACATTAACTCTGCGCTTCTGACTATGCTAATGGGCGGGGGGATTTCTTCCGCAAGCAAAATAGCAAATCATCAGAAGTTTGCACAGGTTCAAATCCTAAATGAGCCATGGCCATCTTAAAAAGAGAAGCAGCCAATGAGGAGACAGGCATCAGCTCCTTGTTGTGGTTGGAGGCTGGACTGTTGGCTAGTAGCACACAGGAGCATGTTCTATTGCGTTGCTGCGTGTTTCCGCGGTTCAGAACATGAATGTGAATTAAATGTAGTTCCCACCACATAGCTGTATGAAATTATGCATCACGTTCATGACATGATGGTAATAGATAGATATACACAACGGAGCTTCAGCTGGGCCCGTGTTTAATACGTTTCCTTAAAAATGGGCAAATGTTTCAGAGGACTGAAAGAAAATTCAGAAAGTGTATAATCTACGAGCAATGACATGAATGCTAAATCTTCTTGCGTTTTCCCTTTCAGCCAGAATATTTTTGTTGCCTGCATCACCCTAGACTTTCTTTGTGAGGGTCTTGGTGGCAGGTTCTTTATAAAACTGCTTGGTGACAATGGTAATGCAAAAAGCACAATACAAATAAAATTGAACTGAGCTAAAGGAGAACTTAAAGCATATAGCCTATATATTTAATCGCAGTGAAGCCTCCTCTTTCATAAACTGCGGTCTGAATTCTGTGCAAAACCAGCACCTCACCATCAGCACATCTGTCACTTTAGATCCAGGGGTCAAAGTCTACACGGACTCGTCTGGTGGTGGGGATTTGGCGAGGTTATTAAGTGCCCTGCCCTCACTCAAATAACGCCGCAATAATCAGCTTCGCAACCCGGCTCCATGCGTCGCGCCCCGTCCTGTCCCCCCGCGCGCCCCACCGCCTCGCCGCGCCGTCTCGGGGCTCGCGGTGGCCTTTGATTGCGCCGGACTGGAGCGCGAGGGGGTTCCTTCCTGTTTGCTCGTGCCTACGACGACAGCCGGCGAGCAAATGCCATGCAAATGCTGTCGCGGCGACGGGCTGCCAATCAGAGCGTCTTGGCATTCACGCCGCTTTGCCGGAGCACTTAAAAAGCCGTGCTCTACTAAACGAGAAATACCAGCAGACGAGTCCCAATGTTTAAACACCGCGCTCAGTTATTATCCCGTAGGGATCTTGGTAAAATGAAGACGTCTTCCAATTAAAGTGGCAGATGAACCAAAGACATGCCCTTGCGGTTTTTTCTCCCCTTTCTTTTTTTCATAAAGACAGAGAGATTATGAGAGGGAAATAACAGCGACAGAGGCTTTCATTACCGCCTGATTATGGTGATCTAATTCCCCCGAGCCGCGTCGAAGGTTCGGCACCGCGTTTGGAAGGTTTTTAATATCATTTCTCTGGGGAGAACTGCTGAAGATTTATTAAACTTTATGAACGGCTTACATATCCAATTTAAGAGGACATACCGCGGGGCACCACTGACAGGTGATAAAATACATTCTAAAATGAAATGAAATTAAAAGAAAAAAAGTTTATGAAGACTGTACTTTGGATCTTATTTTTTGTAATGCAAATAAGTTATAAACCACCTTTAACCCGCGGTATGCTTAATGGAATTGTCTCCATTCATATACACATCTTCTAGAAAATTGATGTGGTCTGGTTTTGAAATATTTATTCGTTCCATCGGATTTGATACTTTAAAAATATTTATTTCTCCAACATGGACGTGAATTACCTGTCAAGCACGTTACTGACTCAAAAGCAAAACCCAGTTCATTGAAAATCCGAGCACGGTGGATATAATGTAGTCAAAGAAACTTTTGCTGCATTAAAAAACAGGGACAAAATGATTATTTAGCTTGAAAATTTCTACATTAAAAACAACAATTTAATTGCCCGTGTCACCGAATTCGCAGCCGAAGCCTGTCTCCGGGAGGCAGCGAGCTCAAAGCCCTTTGTTTCTGGAGTTGTCTGTCATGTCGAGCACTGTGTTTTTCCCCGGGGTGAATACGGACACGCAGCAGAAATAGCAGATAGACAACACAGCTCAATTATCAGTGAACCTTGAAACGCAGGTCTAAATGAACTGCTTAACATATTTCTTTTTAAAAGTCTTGGTTAAAACTGATCTAACAATGTGACACAAAACGTAATTATTCTATACACTGCGTGTGTGTGTGTGTGTGTGTGTGTGTGTGTGTGTGTGTGTGTGTGTGTGTGTGTGTGTGTGTGTGTGTGTGTGTGTGTGTGTGTGTGTGTGTGTGTGTTTTGTCCCATCCATAAAACTGATGACACCAGAGCAGAACAATTTTTCAGCCAACAAAACAACCAAATTTATGTTAAACAATACAACCAAATCAATACAATACCTACTCAATAAACACAACTATCTACACAATCACAGTCAAAATCAGCCCTGCAATCAACACAAACAGCCACATCAACATTACATCTAGCTACACAACTAGGAACAAAATCGACACTACAACCAACATAAAGCACTAATCAAATTGTATGTAGGTTATATAATAAAATACAACTAACTACATAATTGCAGCTCGCTACACAGTTTCTAAAACAGCATAACCAGCTGCACATTTGAACTGAAAAACTAAAAATCCAGCCTTGTGAACTAATTTAAGAATTCCCATTAAAATATAATTTCTTCATTGTGAGATTTTTGGGATTTAATTTTGACTTAAAGAATTGCATTGTTAAGATAATAATTTTGTGTATTTCCTAACTTGACTGAATCTCTATAATTTCTGTATCATGTGCAGAACTGCATTAATGTGTTTCTGTATACACACACACGCACGTGCACACACACTCACACACACATACACTCACACGCACACGAACATTTGATAACTATCTGAAAGTCGAAACAGATCAGTCTGAATATGATGTGTTCAGCCTATTGTCATTAAATAACAATTTTGCATTCAGGTGTTAGATATTATTCCTTTGTAAAAAAAATCTCATTGATCACGATGTCAATACCAAAAAATAGTTAAAATACTTTTTATTCCAATAAAATTACAATAAACTGAAGAGCACCCAAAATCTTTTCACATACATTACTGAAATAGACAAAAACACACATACACACACTCATACACTGTCTCTCTCTCCCTCTCACACACACGCACACAGAGCAGATTGCATGCTGGGAAGAGGATCTCAGTCGTTGATGAGGCAGTGTTAATGAGGCTGGTTTCAGAGATAATTAGCATAGTAAAATGTCAGTAATTTCATTGTGTCTTTCCTCAATTCCGCCTGTCAGGGACCCCGAGAGCCCTCTACTGACATTTCATTTTGCATTTGCTGAAAATTTAATTTGTCTTCATTTGACTGTCCCTGTTCTACCCTTACCGGCTTTGGGTTTTTCACTCTGGGGCAGATAGGGTGTCTGGGTTGGCTAGGGGTAGTTGGGGGTAGTTAAGTGTATCTAAGGGAAGATGGGTGGAGCAGTAGGGGTAGTTGGGGTAGCTGGGGGTAGTTGGGGCAGATGTTACATATAGGAGGGGCAGTTGGAGGTAGTTGTGTATTCCACTCTCATTATTGGATTGTGTGATTACAAGTATGACCTGGAATGTAGCCCCCCCCCCCCCCCCACACACACACACACACACACACACACTCATACACAAGTGCACATGCACACACACACTCACACACACACTTATATGCAAGTGCACATGCACACACACACATTCACACATGCATACACATAGATATACACACACTCTCACACTCATCCACAAGTGCACATGCACACACACACGCTCAGACTCACATTCACTCACACACACACACCCTCTCACACACTCTCACACACACATACACTCACACACACTCATACACAAGCGCACATGCACACACACACTCATGCAAACGCACACACACAGGGGGTCTCTCTGTGAGGGGGGGGGGCTCTCTCACAATGAAGGGTGGGTAATAGGGGGGTCCCACATGCCCAAATGCCCTCTTGTGAAGATGATGGAGTGGAAGCAATGCAATCACATCCAAGAGACCGTGTTGCCATGGCGATGGACCGTGGAGAGTCACTGGCCCATTAGGTGACATTACAGCCAAGAAAGTGCTTTCTCTCTCCCCCTCTCTCTTTTCTCTCCTCCTCTCTCATTATTTTCTCTCTCTCTCTGTTCCTTTTGCTCTCTCTCTCTCTCTCTCTCTCTCTCTCTCTCTCTTTCAGTCGCTGAAATGTTTTGGTTTTGTTATGGAGTGCAGATTTAACCGTAGTAACAGTAGGGTTGGAGCTGCAGCAGGCATTTTTTTTTATTATTATTATCATTATTATCATAGGGAAACACCCCTCTAAACTATAGAGCTTCAGGTGTTATGAGGGTCAAATGCCCTTTAAACTATAGAGCTTCAGGTGTTACGAGGGTCAAACGCCCTTTAAACTATAGCGCTTCGGGTGTTACAAGGGTCAAACGCCCTTTAAACTATAGCGCTTCGGTGTTACGAGGGTCAAACGCCCTTTAAACTATAGCGCTTCAGGTGTTACGAGGGTCAAACGCCCTTTAAACTATAGCGCTTCGGGTGTTACGAGGGTCAAACGCCCTTTAAACTATAGCGCTTCAGGTGTTACGAGGGTCAAACGCCCTTTACACTATAGCGCTTCAGGTGTTACGAGGGTCAAACGCCCTTTAAACTATAGCATTTCAGGTGTTACGAGGGTCAAACACCCTTTAAACTATAGCACTTCGGATGTTACAAGGGTCAAACGCCCTTTAAACTATAGCGCTTCGGGTGTTACGAGGGTCAAACGCCCTTTAAACTATAGCGCTTCAGGTGTTACGAGGGTCAAACGCCCTTTAAAATATAGCGTTTCAGGTGTTACGAGGGTCAAACACCCTTTAAAATATAGTGCTTCAGGTGTTACGAAAGTGACGAAGTGGAAAAAAGATGCAATTGGTGAGGATGCTGGGTTTTATTGTAACCCAGCGCCAGCTAAAGATGTTGCTGAGCCTAACACAAGGCCGAACCCCCAGCCCTCCTCGGATGAGGGTGGAGATCTCCGACGTAAAGTCAGGATCCTGTTGCTGCGGAAGCGTCCCGCTCTGCGTAATAAAATAAACGAGACTGTAATAAACCAGACTGGGGAGCTGGGGTCTGCGAGCGCTGACGCTCTGACCGACTGCAGATCTGCCAGCGCTTCCGTAGGGCTGAGAGACCGGGTTAAATCAATGTTCAGGCAGCTGCAGATTAAATAAGGGCTCCCAGGATGTGCAGTCTGAGCGCGTGCGGCTGCCCGAGAAGTGTTTGCCTGTTTATACTGCTGAGCTGGACGGATATGAGATCACATGACCCACCAATATCCCTCTGTTTCAGGACCAGAGTCAGAACTCTACAGGCTTCTGAAAACACCAGGGCTTAACGAGCTCTAATGAGCACTAACGAGCCCTTACGAAGCCCTAACGAAGCCTTTCATTCAGCAATTAAGTAATCCCCTCCTCGCCAGGGTGGGTAGCTCATTAATTACCCCGTTCATTTATTATTAACGTGCCCTGAATATCTGTTCCTTTTTTTATTGAATCATAAAGGATGTGTGACATCATAATGGCTGATCTGGTGTTGCCGTGGAAGCGCAGGGGATTGGGCTGCATGTGATTTTGCTCCTTACAGGTCTTGCTACGTGACTTTTTACACACGGTGCTGTTCTATACCGAGCTCAATAACACGGCAGCTACTCTCACAGCCCAGTCTCTGAAATCTCCAGAGATCTCACCACGCTCTCGTCTCACCGCCTGGGAGCAGCACTTACCGCTGCAGCTATAACTAGGCCAGGGACTCGGGCAGCTCAAAGTCTGCTCAGATTGTCAGAGCACAGCTGATGAAAGAGAGACTTGCTTCACACAGGCCCATTCACCCTCCAATAGCAGGCTGTGTCTTACAGTAAATCTGTAACTGAACAATTGAACTTGAAGTCACAGAGTGCATACGATTGGTTAGGAAATTCTTTTTGCATGCACACACACACACACACACATACACACACACACATTGCCCACACAGGCGGACACACACACACCGCCCACACATGCGCCACTGCGCTCATTTACATGTTCAGCTGGGCTGTCACACATAGCTAATGCTAACGCTAATGCATGGTAATAGGAGACGCCCTGAAGAAAACTCGCCATAATGAGATACAGAGGGCATGAGTTACAGACCTGTCAACAATGAGGGAGAGAGGAAGCAGTGCAGGGCGAGAGAGAGACTGCACTTTAGCGCCTGTGCTTTGAGAGAATAATGCAAGTGCAGAAGTGGGGGCAGTGGCTCTGTCCTCTGTGTGGACCGGCACCCTCCCTCCCATAAGGATGGACAGACAGACAGACAGACAGATGGATGGATGGATGGGTGGGTGGATGGATGGATGGATGCTCATGGCCCTGTATTTACTGCTTTGTGTGATAAAAGCTCCACCGCAGCCCTGAAGATTTCATGAAAGCATTTAACTCTCAACCTTTTCTCCAGCCTAAGCCTAGACTGTGACTTACCATTAACTCTCACCTAGAGAGAGAGAGGGAGAGAGGGAGGGAGGGAGAGTGAGAGAGACAAAGAGAGAGAGAGAGAGAGAGAGAGTGGGAGATAGAGAGGGAGGGAAATAGAGAGAGAGGGAGGGAGAGAGAGAGAGGGAGGGAGAGAGAAAAGGTGAAATTTCACACCACAAACATCAAATTTCTGTCCTCGCTATTGCTGGGATGAACAAAGCAGTGCAGAGATTTACACATTAAACTGCATCTGATTCCTCTCTCTATTGCTCTGTCTCTCTCTTTCTCCTTCACTCTCTCTATCGCTCTCCCTCTCTATCTCCTTCACTTTCTCTATCTCTGCCTCTTCTCCTTCATGCCTGCTTGCTGTCTTGTGCTTTTTCCCACTTACTCTCTATCTGTCAGTTGCTTTTCGCTGTCTTTTGTTTCATATTTGCCTGCTCTCTTTCTCTCCCTCTCCCAGGCTCTAGATAATGAGACAGACACAGGGTGACAGTTCTGAATGGCTTTTCGTTTTGGAGCCACAAAATACAGTGGCGTTTGAAAACTGAATAGAGAGCGTTTGTGGCAGTGTTTGTGTATGCGTGCCTGTGTGTGTGTGTGTGTGTGTGTGTGTGTGTGTGTGTGTGCAGGTCCACAAACTGATCAGATCTGAAGCTGTGCTGAATGAAGTGGTAATAGCACATACACACACACACAAACACACACACACACTGACCTTCCTGTCCACTGCAGAGTGCCTTTGCTTACTTCCTGTCCACTGCAGAGAGCCTGTGCTTATTTCCTGTCCTCTGGAGAAAGGCTGTGCTTACTTCCTGTCCTCTGGAGAAAGCATGTGCTTACTTCCTGTCCTCTGCAGAGAGCCTGTGCTTACTTCCTGTACTCCGCAGCGGGGAGAGTGGGCGTGGAGTGGCACAGAACCGTGTCAGCATCTGTAATCACCTCACAGCGCACTTCTAGGGCTGCCCTCCCCGGCCACATCCTGCCGTTAATGGAGTAGCCTTCCTGCAGCCGGCCGGACGCTGATGCTAACACGCCGTGCCCCACAGGGGCCACGACCGCAACGCTAATGCGATAGCCTGCTTCCCGTGCCAGCCCGCCCTCTCCTCTCCCCCCACCTGAACCTCTGTCCCCCCATTACCCCCCCCACCCTCCCGTGCCCCCACGGGCAGAGAGGGTTGGACGGACTGTGGTGGGGCCACTCTATGAAGGGTGGGGCAATGAGGTGATGAAGGCTAATTTCATTACAGCAGCTTATCAGTCTGCAGTGAACATAAATCTGCCCTCAGCTGCAGAACACTGCTGACTGCCATGTCTATAATGTGATTACATTCTGCTGTGTGTGTCTGTGTGTGTGTGCGTGAGACAGTGATCGTATATCCGTGAGTACGTGTGTGTATGAGCGCAAGAGTGTGTGTTTGCGTTTTTTAAAACATTCTTTCGCACCTGCAAGACAGAAAGCCGGACAGGTGAGACGGGACCTCTTGACACAAGAAGGGAAGCGGTGCTGGAGACGCAGGAAGTCTGATGAACGAGGAAGTAAATTGCGCTGTGGAGCATCGCAGGCTCCGGCGGCGTGCTCCAGCGAAGCCGAGTCTCATTACCGCCACTGATAAGGAGGGCTTTTTAAACACATAAACACACTGATTGGGAAACGGGGCTTGACTGAAACCCCAGGGTTTAAATAAATACTTTAGCGGTGAAGTGCTTTTAATTACTACGCTGTTTGTACTGCCGCATTGAATGTTTGAACTATCATTCAGGACAAGCTAATTAGGACTGATTTTTCTACTATGTAATTATTAATAACCAAATTGTAATTAGACAGCTGTTTGGGAGCGGAGCGACAGCC
The DNA here is from genome assembly GCA_019788955.1 of Albula glossodonta. NCBI lineage: Eukaryota > Metazoa > Chordata > Actinopteri > Albuliformes > Albulidae > Albula > Albula glossodonta. Next base: position 1,398,186 of record JAFBMS010000093.1, read on the forward strand.
TGTGTTAGCTGACGCTAACATGATTACCCTCTTGGCACATTTACAACAGCTCTCAGAGTGGAGCTCAGAGAGAGAGCTGATTCATTTCACCAGGACGTATATTTATTTAATTTTATTCAACTCATTTTTTTTTTAAACAAGATTTTCGCGAAAAGGTTCTTGGTTATTGAGGGCTCAGAGGGTTGTGTCGGGGAGGGGTTTCAGTGAGGGGAGGCGGGGTCAAGTAGAGGGCCCGGTTCTAATTGGAGGAGGACTGTGGGTGGGGCGGGGCTGAGAAAGTCTTGAAGATGTAGGCTGGGTTTGCCTCTGGAGACACTGTAGATGCTGTTTTGCTCGATGAAAAGAGTGATACGAAACTAAACACTGAGCAGTGTGGAGCAGCCGACTCTCATGTGCCAGTTTGGGATTAATTAACCGTCCTTACTGAGAGTGGGCGAGACGAGAACGGAAAGGGCTGCAGGACCGGAGAATGTGCTTCACGGCGGCTGCTTTAGTCTCACAGCTTTGTTACCCAAGGCCCTGTGTTCTTTAACGTGCCAGTCTGCTCCTACTTTACCCTCAGAAACAGTCACGGCACACAAGCAGAGCATGGTGACATGGGAGCTTATGAAACTGCATGGAAACTCCATGCCTCTCATGTGCTCTGTAGCTTTATAAACAAGACGGTTACGTAAGGCAAAGAACTCCACGACATAAAGCCTTGGCCAAGTCTCTTACATTCGTACAATGGACACCTCAGTGGGTGTTATGCCACTTATATCACGGTTACTTCCTAGGTGTGGTCATTTCAATATATTGTCAATTTTTTTTGGCTCAAAATATGATTATTTTAAGACATATCCTATCACTATAGATGATAGGCACTACTTTACGCTGGAGAAGGCGGCCATTTCCTGAACTCAAAGCCAGATGTTAGATGTCCTCGAACTGTCAAGTTTCGAAACACCCGTTGGTCACATTTAGTCACAGAAAATATTCCCATAGATACATGCTGTGAGTTCAGAGAACTGCTCTCACATTTTGCTGCCCAAGCAAGGTAGGTTTACTGGCTACAAGTGATTATCTTTAGGTTTCTTTTCAACGTTTCCTTTTATTTTTTTTCCATTTATGACATCCAGTCCTCAAATGTTTTTTCCTCACCAAATAAATTGGTCCATTGTGGTTTTTAAACTTTTAAGCTTCAATGTTAGCTAACGAATGAGTTAAAATGTTAATGAGTGAATGAAACAGCTGACCGTTATTGACAAGGTTACGGTTGGCATGGTTACCATTGTATGACCACAGCATATTGATTAAGAACAGTGATAAAACTTTTGACCTGGCCTACGTTCAAGGTGTCCAAGTTATAAGAATTTAATCGACACCTGCCAGCCAATCAGAAACGTGGATTTTCTGTATCCGCGATATAAGTAACATTCGTAAAATATGTGAAGACGTATGTCACAACATGAGGGAAATCGTTTTGGGAGGAAGTCCAAAAATTGACTTCTGCAGTCAAAATACCTCTACATTTTCAGAAATGTATATATATTTTTTAATGTGTATCTATATAGCCCCCCCCCACCCTAGCCCACCCTCTCTCAGCAGGGTCCTGCTACACTATCTGCCCTCAGTAAAAATAATAAAATATAAGATAATAAAAAAATAACTGTAAAGTTTGTGTAAAAGTGTGTGTGGGACTGGGCAACCTGTCCCAGTGGCCTGACTTATGCAATTTCAATGAACAGTAAAACAGGGCCATGACAGACACAGGAAACAGTGAGACAGGAACAAAAGCTGCACTTCCTGTCGGACTGGGAGATGGAGCGAGAGAGAGAGAATTAAGGAGTAGAGAGGGAGGGAAAGAGGGAGCAAGGAGAGAGAGAAGGAATGAGGATAGAGAAAGGCAGAGAAAGAGAACCAAGAGAGGGAGAGAAAAGCAAAGGGAGGAGGGAGACTGAGAGAGAGGGAGAAAGAAAGAGCGACAGACAATGGTGTCGGGCCTCATTAATGGAGTCTAGAACCTTCCACCCCTGTGGAGGAGAGGGGGGAAAGTTTGTGCAGAAGTGAGGGGGACCGTTTGTGGATGAAAGGCAGTTTTCGGGGGGACGTTGGTCTGCATGCGCCCCATTGCTCCCTCTCTTATTTCCATCAGGGCCTTTTTGTTGCCGTGCACACAGGGGACCCGCCAAAAAAGCTTTCGCTTGGCTTTTCACTTTCAGATATGGCCCAATCAGCCGCCAGACAAAAGCGTGTCCTGTGAGAGGGCTTTACCTGCAGGGGGCGCCATGCAGCTGCTCCACTTACACTGAGACACCCTCACACTCACAGAGAGGCCTTCACCTGCGGGGGGCGCCACCCCGCTGCTCCACTTACACTGCGACACCCACGCACTCACAGCATACATGCATACATACATAACAGGTATAATAACGAATAACGAGAAGATGAATGCTGTAATAAGCAAATAGATGGAATTTTCTATGATACATTTTTATTATTAAAATTATTATTATTGTTGTTGTTGTTGTTGTTGTTGCTGTTGTTATTATTATTATTATTATTATCTGTACTAATAGTAGTAGCCTCAGCAGGAGTAGAAGTAGTATTTTTGTATACATAGAGAGACAATCCTAAACATCCCTTTTATGTACAGAGACTGAGTGTCCGCTTTATGAGGTGAAAGTGGTTTCATGTTTCCACATTTCCACAGGGACATGAGCCAATCAAACACAAAGGTGAAGATGACCTCATACTCCCAGGTGCAACCAGCGCTTCACTACACTGTCCTCAGGTTGACCTGAACAGTCCGCCATCTTCACTCACAGTCTGCTGCATTCTATGACAGTCTGAGATGCTGAGTTTGTTACTGTGCGGGGGGCATGCCGGGAGCACCGTCTGGGTAACCAGAGGCAGCGACCAATCCGTTTAACAGACGCCTTCTCAGTAAATGTTATCACCCAATCACCATCCGTAGTACCTGAGTAGGACAGTTAATGCAGCTCTCTGCAGTTTGCTGTGATCATCTTGAACACAGCCTCAAGCTCTGTATAGTGATACTGATGGAATATACAGGTATACAGGTAATATCCAAAGGTGTACAGGTGAAATTAACAGGTATACAGGTGGAATCTGCTGGTTTACATAGGTATATCAGAAGCACACAGGTGTATCAGCATGGTGGTCAAGGTGCAGCTGGGAAGGTAAGTACAGGGTCACTCAGGTAGGTGTACCTGTGGGGGTTTGTATTTCCCATAATCCCCTCTGTTTTTACATGGCTGAAAGGGCACATGACATCAGCTGATACTCAGAAAACCTATCCACACCCACAAAGTAGCTGCAAACTCCTCCAGCTTGTTATCATAGTGACTGCAGACTCAGGGACCCCTGCCACGAATCACATGACAGCGCCCGTCAGGCGTTCCCACAATGCCTCTGCTCTGTAAGGTCAAGCAGAGCCAGTCATACGCCATCTCCACGGCAACACAGGCTTCCCCCCGGGCCGTAATTATGTCCTCCTGTTCTCCTCTCTCTCTCTCTCCCCTTATTTATTTCTCTTTTCTCCTTCACTCCTTTCCTCTCATTTTTTTTTGTTCATAATATCTTTTCGGAAACGTGATTTTCGGCACTAATTGGTACCTTCCTCTCATTCCTATCAAGCAGCAAGGGTCAATTCATCTCTGCCCCCCCCCCCCCCCCCCGCCCTCCCCAGTTATCAGGATTTAATCAGGGCGGCAGAAATGTGGACGGCGTCATTAGCGGATGAGGGCCGCTGGAGCCTGCATCGCTACTCTCTCGGCGGCCGCGGTAACGCCGCATGCACTGCGTCTGATTTATGCAGCCGAACCCAACACCCTTTAACAAGGCCCACATGGGGGAGGGGGGGGGGCATTAATCATATGTGCATTGTCTGCCCTGCCGCAGAGAGCGGGGTGGGCGGGGCAGGTCTTAGCCCTCCCCTATGGCAGGGCGTTTAGGTGCTTTCACGAGTTCCAATCGTTTTGGGCCGGGGGGAGTGGGATGGAGGGGGAGGCTGAACAATTCATTAGCCCCCCCCCCCCCCCCCCAGTAACCTCTCCCACACCCCTGTGCTGGGAGGTAGGAATCAGTAATTGGACAGTGAGCTCTAACAGTTTATGTGTGAATGGAACTGGGAAATAGTATTGCTCCCTGCCCAACCCCCGACCCCCCCATCTCACTGCACCCCACCACCGCCGCACCCCAAATCCGCTCATGTTTTACAAGCCAACCCTTTAGATGGAGAAGGAGACACACATTCCCCTGCTGTTTGAGGTTAATGGCAGTTTGGGCTCAGGAATTGGGCAGGGAGGGAGGCATATATAACACCTGACATAAAGCATTCATAACACAGTCATAAGGGCTGTATAAACATTCATTCATAATTACTGTCATTAAGCATTTACTCAACATTTATGCCATTTATGTGAAGTGAGGAATATCAGACTACAGAAGACAAAAGTGTCTGTGACTTTTTTTTTTGCCATTTTAGCAACTATGAATGTGATGTGTGAGATTCCACATTTAATTCACAAATTATATAAATATGTAATAAACACTCTGCAAAGACAGTTATGAATGCACCTTAAGAAATACCTTTATACCTTTAAGAAAAAGCATTTCCTACAGTTCTCACCATCTTTTCTGAGACAAAATTATGGCTGTTTAACCAGGGGTGGGGACAGCTCCTCTGATTGGGCTAGAGTCAATCAAATACACAATTCTGTCGAAACTGATGTCAGTGTCTTCAAAGGCATAAGCTATTCAGAATGAAACAAACATATTCCGAGGGACGTTTGAAGGCTCGTTTGCCTCCAAAAAGTATGACATGTTCAAAGAAAATTCCGTTGTAGTATGAAAGTCTGTTTTGATTGATTTGATTCCAGCCCCATATCAGAGGTAAGCCTGATGGGTGGGGTTTTTCGACGCACACAACGTTCATCACCCAAAATTCGTGAAACGCCATTCCCGTTTCCCTTTAGATCTCCACGCGGCTTCATCCACTCACCCTTTCACATCTCACCCTCTCACCCTCTTGGCGTCTCACCCTCTCACGTCTCATGCACTTGCCATCTTGCCATCTCACCCTCTCATCCTCTCACCCTCTCAAGTGTCACCCTCTCTTGTCTCACTCACTCACCGCCTCGCCATCAAACCCTCTCGGCGTCTCGCAGAAGAGCGAGCGTTCAGTTAGCATGGCACACACCACTTCCTTCGTCAATTACGCATGCGGCCAATCATGGTCCACCGCCGTTTCCTTTCCAGTTAACTGCACAACACAGGCGTGACGCAGGCGTGACACAGGCACAGCGGCTCTGCGGATATCTAACTGGCGCATAATTACCACCAGCAAATCAAATGCGCTCAGCCCTTAAACTTGAATACAGTAATTAATTAATACTTAAACATACGTTCAGTTTGAGTGTGCGTTGCCCAGCTTGAGTTACAGATCTCCAGTTGCAATTCATTCTTGCCAAGACCATCCTCTCCTTCTTTATCCTCCCCTCGCTCTCTCCCTCCCTCTATCTCCTCCTCGCTCTCCCTCTCTCTCTTTATTTCTCTCTCTTATTAATATGGATTGCTGTGTACATTCATCACCTGTATTTTATGGGATGTTAAGATGAACGAGTAGAGTGAATCTGGCTGGATACCACGGAGGGCACTTCCTGTAAAACTTCCCGGAAGCCTCATTAGTAATTTACTCTCAAATTCATCACAGTGCCCCGCCCCCCCCCCCCCCAAACCCCCACCCCGCACCTCTGCGTCTGTCCAATTAAGCATCAGGGCGAGAGGACGGGGACGGAGTAAAAGAGTAAACAGGTCCTGATGCGGGGGCCCTGTATTAATTGGGCCAAAGACTCCCCCCGCCCCCCCCCCATATAAAGAGAAATGGCAGAGGCTGTTTATTAGACCGCAGAAAGGTCAGCTTGACTAATGTCCCAGAATGTAATGAATGCTGAGTAATAGGCAGGCAGACCGGGTCTGCAGGCCTGCCGAGCTGAGGCTGAGGGATTTTACAGGCACGGTAATGTATGAGGCCGTCCCTCTGTGGGGACCCAGCCTATTATTCCAGCAGGAGAGCGCTCCGAGCCGAGCGACCTGCCACCCCCCCCCCCCCCCATTTTATCCACCTATCCCACTACAACTCCCCTGATCTACCCCCCCAAACAAAAAACACAAAACTCCCTTATGACCCCTACTGAACCACCCCCCCACCCCCCACAACAACAACAACGACACACTTTTATAAAGCTTTTTTTCATAGGGTAATTTCTGTCATTTCCATTTGGCGCTGGGTGGAGGATGGTGTGTGTGTGTGTGTGTGTGTGTGTGTGTGGGCATTGAAAGTGTGTATGTGTGTGAACTGTAGTGTACATAGTCATGCTGTGGACTCCATAGGTTCCTGTTCTGGTGTCTGTTTTGTCCCTATCTGGGTGAAAATGGGGATACACAGCGCCCTCTTGTGGTGGCTCATTGTTGGGGGAGGCAGCAGCAGTTCAGTGCACATTCCCTCTGGTGGGGAGACAAGGTACTGCAGGGTAGGAGGGCAGAACTCACCTGATGTAACACCTGGCCAGTGGGCGTGTCTCTCATTAGCCCGTGCATACCTGCCAGGGCTCAAGAGGGACTCTGCCCATGTCCGCCATGAGTGACAAGCCTTTCCAGTGAGCTAGCCAATCAGAAGACCGCTTAAGTGTTTTAGGGTGTGGCAAGATCTCTCCTAGTGATGGGGAGAGAGATTTGGGGGTGCACTCTTTCAAACCAATCACACATTCTACTTTGGAGAATGGAGAATTGGAGGTATTTTGGTAAAATATCAACTTTGCTAAAACTTATGTTAAAACCCTGTTAACCAATGTTTACAAACAATAAGTAGAATATTCAGTCATGTGCCCGAATATCAAAATGGCTCATATTTTGTCTGCATGGTTAATAAATAATTTGACATTGTTGATCAAGTTTTACTCAAGTGAATGTGGGTTGCCAGGTTTGAAACAAATTAATTTGGCTTATCAGGTTCATTAAAAACTGACTGTGGATTATGAGGTTTTACATAATTTAAAGGTGCCTCCTAAGCTTTCAGCAAGAGAATGTGGGTTTTACCCCCAGGATTCCAGCCCACCACTTTTCCGTTTCTGGTTTCCATTAGTGATGTGACAGGTTACCCCCTCCCATTTGCTAAAAATGACATGACAATTAATCACAGGTGCAAAACTCTGGAGCAGTTTGTAACTCAGGGAGATTGTGTTCTTCATGTGGGGAGGGGTGTGAGTGTGTGTGTGTGTGTGTATGTGCGTGTGTGTGTGTGTGTGTGTTTGTGTGAGTGTGTATGAATGTGTGTGTGTATGTGAATGTGTATGAATGTGTGTGTGTGTGTGTGTGAGTGTGTGAGTGTGTATGAATGTGTGTGTGTGTGTGTATGTGAGTGTGTATGAATGTGTGTGTGTGTGTATGTGAGTGTATATGAATGTGTGTGTGTGTGTGTGTATGTGAGTGTGTATGAATGTGTGTGTGTGTGTATGTGAGTGTGTATGAATGTGTGTGTGTGTGTGTGTGTTTATGTGAGTGTGTCTGTAATTGTGTCTGAGTTTTAGGTGATGCATCGTCATGCTGCAGCTCCATTCATCACCCATGCCTGCGATCGATGGGCGTGATGGCTAACCTGGCAGGCCTCCCTCCACCCCAAGCCCAGAGGAGGAATTGGAAACATCATAGCACCAAACCCCCCAAAAACACCCACTCAAAACCATGAGAGTGTGGGCAAAAACTATAAACTTATTCCCACAAAAACTGTACCCTATCCCTGCTAAAACTATAACCCTAACCCCGCTAAAACTGTAATCCTAACCCCACTAAAACCATAACCCTAACCCCACGAAAACTATAACCCTAACCCCACTAAAACTATGGGCCTCATTTATCAATTTTTTCGTAAAACTGAGTGTAAATTTATGTATCAATGGATACGAACTAACAAATTCCACTGGATTTATCAAACACATGTAGACACAGCATTTGTTCTTGTGCGTATGTTGATAAATACCAATCAATCGTAAATGAGAAGCATTCACAGAATTTTCGATTAGCATAAATTGATACCCCTGAAATATCATATAAGGAGCTTGGAATCCCTTTGTTGGCAACACTGCAACACTGCCCAAAAGTAACACTGTCCAACACTGCAACACTGCCCAAAAGTAACACTGTCCAACACTGCAACACTGCCCAAAAGTAACACTGTCCAACACTGCAACACTGCCAAAAAAGAACACTGTCCAACACTGCAACACTGCCAAAAAAGAACACTGTCCAACACTGCACAAAAAGAACACTGTCCAACACTGCAACACTGCCAAAAAGTAACACTGTCCAACACTGCAACACTGCCAAAAAAGAACACTGTCCAGCACTGCAACACTGCCCAAAAGTAACACTGTCCAACACTGCAACACTGCCCAAAAGTAACACTGTCCAACACTGCAACACTGCCAAAAAAGAACACTGTCCAGCACTGCAACACTGCCCAAAAGTAACACTGTCCAACACTGCAACACTGCCCAAAAGTAACACTGTCCAACACTGCAACACTGCCCAAAAGTAACACTGTCCAACACTGCACAAAAAGAACACTGTCCAACACTGCACAAAAAGAACACTGTCCAACACTGCAACACTGCCAAAAAAGAACACTGTCCAGCACTGCAACACTGCCCAAAAGTAACACTGTCTAACACTGCAACACTGCCCAAAAGTAACACTGTCCAACACTGCAACACTGCCAAAAAAGAACACTGTCTAGCACTGCAACACTGCCCAAAAGTAACATTGTCCAACACTGCAACACTGCCCAAAAGTAACACTGTCCAACACTGCAACACTGCCCAAAAGTAACACTGTCCAACACTGCAACACTGCCAAAAAAGAACACTGTCCAGCACTGCAACACTGCCCAAAAGTAACACTGTCCAGCACTGCAACACTGCCCAAAAGTAACACTGTCCAACACTGCAACACTGCCCAGAAGTAACACTGTCCAACACTGCAACACTGCCCAAAAGTAACACTGTCCAGCACTGCAACACTGCCCAAAAGTAACACTGTCCAACACTGCAACACTGCCCAAAAGTAACACTGTCCAACACTGCAACACTGCCAAAAGTAACACTGTCCAACACTGCAACACTGCCAAAAAAGAACACTGTCCAACACTGCACAAAAAGAACACTGTCCAACACTGCAACACTGCCAAAAAGTAACACTGTCCAAAACTACAACACTGCCCAAAAGTAACACAGTCCAACACTGCCAAAAAGTAACATTGTCCAGCACTGCAACACTGCCAAAAAAGGAACACTGTCCAGTACTACAACACTGCCAAAAAGGAACACTGTCCAGTACTACAACACTGCCAAAAAGGAACACTTTCCAGTACTACAACACTGCCAAAAAGGAACACTGTCCAACACTGCCAAAAAGTAACATTGTCCAGCACTGCAACACTGACCAAAAAATAACACTGTCCAACACTACAAGACTGCCAAAAAGGAATACTGTCCAACACTGCAACACTGCCCAAAAAGAACACTGTCCAACACTGCAACACTGCCCAAAAGGAACACTGTCCAACACTGCCAAAAAGTAACACTGTCCAACACTGCAAGACTGCCAAAAAGGAACACTGTCCAACACTGCAACACTGCCCAAAAAGAACACTGTCCAACACTGCAACACTGCCCAAAAGTAACACTGTCCAACACTGCCCAAAAGTAACACTGTCCAACACTCCAACACTACCAAAAAGTAACACTGTCCAACTCAACACCACACAAACTCATCCAGCATCATAAAAAAAAAACTGAAAAACAATCCGACAGATAGAAAGTTTCCCCACATGACAAAAAAAACACTCCACATCACTTATCACATATGTGACATATCTAAAGACATGTCCCATATGAGCACTGTCCCTAACGTCACTCGAGCTGCGATCAGGAGTTGTCATCTGACATGACCCCCCCCCCCCAAAACCTCCCCCCATCGGGTAACGTGCGAGAGACAAAGATACAGAAGGGGAGAGAGAGAGAGAGAGAGAGAGAAACAGGGAATTGTTCCTTTGTAAACACAATATAGGAGAGCGCGTGTGTGCGGTGACAGGGGCGCAGTGGGGACTCTCTGGCGCTCGGCACAGGGAGGAAATGATGTATCACCAAAGGCAACGCATTCATCACGCCTGATATTTCTGGACAATAAAGGAGGTGATCCTCGAGAACAATCTTTCTTCAAGGATAAATGGGGGGGAAAAAAACACAATGAACTTGAAATTATACGTGGGACAGTGTGGCTCAGCACAGGGCAGCCTGGGTAATATAATCTAAGGGCTCCTGCCATAAAGACTATTTGAGCAGCAACTCTGAAATTGAAACTGTCCAAGGTTATTACATGGAAGCCACGGCAAGGAGAGAGAGCGAGAGAGAGAGAGAGAGAGCGAGGGGGGGTGAAGGAGAGAGAGTAAGAGAGAGAGAGACCTGCCCACTGCCACTACACAGAGAAACCGAGAACGATACAAGATTGTCTTGTCTCTCTCCTTTCTTAAGAGATAAAGAAAGGGGGAGGAGATGAGAGAAAGGAAGATAAAGAAGGATAAAGACGAAAACCAATCAAAGCCAAGGGGAATTATAATGCAACGAAAACAAACAACTGACTCAAACTCAAACACAAATATAAGCAAATTATCATGACATTCAGCTCTCAGATGAGAACTCAATGATGAAACACGGAGTCAGCAAGCACAGTAGGGCTGGAGAGACCGGCAGGCCTGGCCGCCCACACTGCAACCGACAGCAGATCGAGACAGACTGTACAAATTAAGAGCAACATTACTGACCAAAATCAGAACTACCCAAAACTCCCAACCCTTCCTGGAGCCCAGCGGTGTGAATGATTATTATTATTATTATTATTATGTAGTAATACTAGTCCTTTAGTCCTTCACTGAGTGAGAAAGGGAGAGCAGATTGATGTACTCCTTCACTGTTCTGTCACCATCATGTTTAGTTTTTAAGCTGCACAAGTTTTCTTGTCCTGAAAAAAGGTATATTTGAATAAGGGGTTATGAAGGGGATGAATCCAACGTGTAGGTAGTTTTTTCTCTCTCTCTCTCTTTCTCTCTGTCTTTGTCTTTCTCTCGCACACGATGTAATTCTGGAATTTTCTAATTACACATTCAACTTTATTCAACGAGTTCCTGATTAAGTCGTTAGTATTCCATTGCCACGGTTTTTAAAAATATGTCATCTGGCACAATTGATTTTTTTTTTTCTTGCTAAGGGAACTTTAAAAATTCATATTCTTCTACTTTCCAATTGCACGCGGAGTAAACTTGACATTTGAAGAGAGGGGTTGCAGCCGAGTGCTGGATGGAAACACTGTAATCAAGTCGTTTTTAGATTCCTATCTGTAGCGAAGTCACCTATTAGCTCATTTCCATTCGATTTTAAGTGGAGCCATCGAAACAGCGAGCGGAAACAATGGAACAATAACAGCAAGCGCACTTGAAGGCCCCCGACTGTGAAATTGTAAGAACGAATAGACTGCACTTACGAGCGGGGCTCCCGGGGTTAAAACACGGCCAGGCGGTTTGCATTAAGCGGTGTTGTGGAGAAGCCGGAGCCACTTAACGGCCGACGCACTTCTCCGATGAGCCCATTATCGCCCCGACGCGCTCGGGCTCCACAATTACAGCAGATGAATACGAAAAAAATACGCGTCCGGAACGACAGCGTCAGTCACCTCCGCCGGGTAAACCGGGGAGAGTCTGACACGCCGCACCGCGTTAGTTAACTGTGCCTTTCACATGCCGCCGCGGCGGGAGAGGAAGACAGGACCCTGTCAAAAGAGATGTATCGAAATATCTCTCAAACTGTGCGTAATAATCTCTCATCACGGGTAATGGTCGCTCTGATAACAGGCTTTCCGGGCCACATGTGAACTCAGGGAGGGGTGATTGCCAGTCTGAAACGGGCGACGTTAGATGGAGTGTTCATGAGTGCGAGAAATTACTCCTGAAACACTCTCGGGCTGTTATGATGGAATTATTTCGTCTGTGAAATCATTGAAGAGGCAGACATACGTTTATCATGCACTCCTGAGACTGTTTTTGAAAATAGCAGTAGGAATATAGGGTTAGCCTCGTTCAGACACAAAGTCACTAGATCGCACAAGTTGCCCTGATGAAAATACATCTGTACAATCAGGAAATATTATATATAATATATATCACATATAGGCAAATAATATTTCAAACATTATCAATTTTGTATGAATCCATATAGTTACAGCAGATATCATGTACAGTATATACTTGCAATATACCTTGGCTTAATTCACTGCTTTTGTTTTTAAAACTCTCAACATAGGTTAGAGCTGATTTATATGAAGCTGAAAATATTTCGTGTCATTGCCGTGTATACCTTTCCTTGAGCGTCAGGAAAGAACAGAAAGGCATATGTGTGCAATGTAACTGCAAATACTGAAAGAGCCAGCCCCTAACCAGCTCAGTGTAGGGGTCTATCTGTAAGTGTGTGTGTTTATGTTGCGTAGGGTTTTGGGCTGTATGTTTGTGCTGTGTACAGGTGTGTGTGTGTGTGTGTGTATGTGTGTGTGTAGGGGTCTATCTGTAAGTGTGTGTGTGTGTTTATGTTGTGTAGGGTTTTGGTCTGTATGTATGTGCTGTGTACAGGTGTGTGTGTGTGTGTGTGTATGTGTGTGTGTAGGGGTCTATCTGTAAGTGTGTCTGTGTGTGTGTGTGTGGTGTGTGTGTAGGGGTCTATCTGTAAGTGTGTGTGTGTGTGTGTGGTGTGTGCGTAGGGGTCTATCTGTAAGTGTGTGTGTTTATGTTGTGTAGGGTTTTGGTCTGTATGTATGTGCTGTGTACAGGTGTGTGTGTGTGTGTGTGTGTGTGTAGGGGTCTATCTGTAAGTTTGTGTGTGTGTGGGTGTGTGTGTGCAAGGGTTATTTTTGTGTGTTGTAATACAGGTTGATGTATGTGTGTGTGTAGGGGTTTATCTGTAAGTGTGTTATGGTACAGGTAGGGTGGCCATATTTGGCCATATTTCCCCAGGCGTAACACAGGACACAAATCAAGACTGATACTGTCCTATGCCACACATCTGTGCATGCCACCTCTCTGACCAGCGGGTCTCTGAGGTGGGAGGGGTGCTGACTAAGTTGTTTGGTGGGGAGGGGGGCGGGGGGTTGGGAGTGATTTCTTACAGATTTCTCCTCTAAGCAAAGCAGTACTGTAGCCGAGAAGTCCAATTCACCACACTTAGACCGATGATGATAGAAAAAAATCTTGTCATTTTCCAGACGGCCGAAAACACGGGAAATGTTCCTATTTTTAGAAAAAATCTCAGGACACCCTGACAATAGTGCTATGATGGGATTTTTCCATCTGCGTCTGCACAGGGGCAGGCTGTTCTGTAGGCTGTGCTGGCTCTTTAGGGGCCGTTGAGTGTTTGGCAGCGCTGGGTTGTTATCGAGGTATTTGTAGCCAGTCTTGGTGTTTAGGGTGTGCCGGGCCTTTGGGCTGGAAAATGGCTGCGCCGAGGTCACCCTGCGGTAAAAGTCGATGCATTAAGTCTCATCTTGATTTGTCTGAATTATCGTGAAAGGGGAAAAGCAGTGCGAAAGCTTCCTCGGAGGTGCACAAATCAAGCGGAAAATGACAGCAATTGACCCTGAACGTTTCCCCACCACTTATTACTCATCAAATTACCGCTGCCCCCAGTGCTCGAAAACGGCTCTTTTAATAACGCTGAATGGAGTCTTGTTTTGCCCATTGTGCGGGAGATGAAAGCTGCTCGTCGTGGGCTTGGCGGCGCCGACTGAGAAACGCTTTGTTCTTTTTTTTAATCTTTCATCTCCCCGGCGTCTCGCGGGAAACACAAAACAAGTGGCATAATCAGAAGTGAAACATGGAAATTGGTATTTCTCTTTTCTCATCCCCTCGGCTCTTGCCGTTGCCACGATCGGGCGGGACTGGGGGAGCAGCAGAATCCCATCCTGGACTGAGCGTGCTCAGGAGAGATCCTGCCTAGCTCTCCAATCAATCGGTCACGCCCCCAGGGGAGTAACGCCTCCGCTCACATCATTTCACAGCTGATATGTGCTTTACCTGCGCCATCCGCTAACTGGGCCGACACAGCTGATATGTGCTTTACCTGCGCTATCCGCTAACTGGGCCGACACAGCTGATATGTGCTTTACCTGCACCGTCCACTAACTGGGCCAACACAGCTGATATGTGCTTTACCTGCACCGTCCACTAACTGGGCCGACACAGCTGATATGTGCTTTACCTGTGCCGTCCGCTAACTGGGCCGACACAGCTGATATGTGCTTTACCTGCGCCATCCGCTAACTGGGCCAACACAGCTGATATGTGCTTTACCTGCACCGTCCACTAACTGGGTCGGCACAGCTGATATGTGCTTTACCTGCGCCATCCGCTAACTGGGCCGACACAGCTGATATGTGCTTTGCACATGCCATCCGCTAACTGGGCCAACACAGCTAATATGAGCTTTACCTGCACCGTCCGCTAACTGGGCTGACACAGCTGATATGTGCTTTACCTGCGCCTTCCGCTAACTGGGCCGACACTTACACAGGGTTTCGGAGCACTAAGTGTTCCAGACCTGAAAGACTGTGGAACACTGCAGTTCACCTTGATAAAGCTCAAGTACTCATGTTGCTGGTATTTGAGGATTTACTGTTCTTGTAGTAATGAGGGCCAAGGGTTAACTGAAACCTGGTGGTGCTCAGAGTGTGAGCTCGGCATTGTTCAGACTGAGTCAGTCGCCCATACTCACAGACACATCGTTCAGACTGAGTCAGTCGCTCATACTCACAGACACATCATTCAGACTGAGTCAGTCGCTCACACTCACAGACACATCTGTGAGTCATTCAGACTGAGTCAGTCGCCCACACTCACAGACACAACATTCAGACTGAGTCAGTCACTCACACTCACAGACACAACATTCAGACTGAGTCAGTCGCTCACACTCACAGACACAACATTCAGACTGAGTCAGTCGCTCACACTCACAGAAACATCGTTCAGACTGAGTCAGTCGCTCACAGTCACAGACACAACATTCAGACTGAGTCAGTCGCTCACAGTCACAGACACAACATTCAGACTGAGTCAGTCGCTCACACTCACAGAAACATCGTTCAGACTGAGTCAGTCGCTCACACTCACAGACACATCTGTGAGAGGCTGCAGGTTCAGTTCTCATTTAGGGCACTGCCACTGCACCCTTGAGTGAGGTTATCTCACCTAAATTGCGCACATAAAATATTTGTGCGCAGACATTGATGGTGTGTAAAATTACAAGCTGTGTATGTAACATAACAGGTAGCCTTTTCCTTGATTCCCAGGCTTTATTACTGACCTGTAGGGGGCGATGCAGGCCTTTTGTGTGTTTCAGCTCTCAGGTGCTTCATTTCAGTCAACCATTTTCTAGACACAGCACACTTTCAAAGCATTTACTGGCTGTTGATCAAAAGGAAACTACAAGTACCTGCACACACACAAACATGCATATATGCACATACATGCATGCACACATACACACAAACACACGCACACACATCTCCTTGGCTCTGTAGACGACACAGTCACTGAACACAGAAGATCAACGACATGAACTAAAGTGCACTCATGTGCACTTACATATGTGCCTGACTATGACTTGAACCTGAATATAACCAACATGTGTATGTGTTGTGTGTGTGTGTGTGTGTGTGTGTGTGTCAGGGTCAAAGGTCACTCCTTCACTCTCCCTGCTGATGCTGATAAAGGTCTGTGCCAGTCTATATTCATACTTTATTCATAAGCAAGAAGAAGAAGAAACACGACCTCCAGTCCTGAACACCTTTTAATGTTAATAACAAGACACTCGTTCCAGCGGCCAACACCTCGGAGCCTTCTGCCTCATTCCCATGACGATGTGATTACGTGTGAGTAACAGTAAGTGCGTCGTGAGTGCGTTTGTGAGGATTAGCCGTATTATTTGCACATTGCCCCTAGAGTCTGCACACACACCAGCTTTATCTCCGCAATCCCAGGCCTAATTTAATCTGAGTCAGTGCAAGGGCATTTTCGCGCCGGTCTCTTTCTGTTTTTTTTTGTTATCAGCTTTTTTCCATATAAAGCACATTTCCTGGAGGGTGCCTCTGCCCTCCCGTTCAGCTGTTTAGTTTTGCATTAAGGATGCAGCGAGCGCGTCTGTCATAGCGTGGGGTGCAAGCCCAGCACATTCCGCCATCCCCGCCAATAAACGCGTGTCCGTTTCCATCCATAATTTCTGACTTTTCAATCTCGGCCCTCTGCAGTGTCAGCGATGCGCCCCCCCATGACCCCCCCTCCCCCCACCGGCATGGGCTGAGCGGTGATGTAATGGCCACTGTGTGATGCAGCACCCTCCCCCACACCCCTGCCCTTTTGCACCCAGCTGCAGTACACTGGCTTGGCCAACAGGGGGCACCAGATCAGGAAGTTCTATAACTGTCTCTTAATGAATCCTGCTTCTCTCTGACACAGATCCTGAAGGTCAAAGTCTAAGACATGACCCTAACATTAACCACAATGCCTGATCGTAAACACGAACCCCAACCCTAACTTTGACCATAGGGATTAAAGTTGATGGTACAGATAATGGAGTTTTTCTCACCTGAAGCTTTGGACACGTAGCAACCTTGACCAAGAGACTCACAGTGGAGACACCATCATCCAGTCACAACATTATAATAACATTACTACAACATTACAACTGCAGTGCTCAGAGCAAAGGAGGTATCTGCAATTCCAAACTGGGGACAGAGATGAAAAATGAAGATTGAGATGAAAAAATGATATTTTTAAAAAAGAAATAAATATGTGCGTCTGCGTTACTCAGGAGTTATGTTATGAGTTATGTGTAAAAGCAGGCTCGGCTACTCCACAGTTGTGTGGAGATACAAATACTGTCTGCCTCTGCACCCAGAGACGAGGCTGCCGAAATCACCTCATAGTGTCGGTTCATTTCTGCCGCCCAGAGTGTGTCAAGATGTCAAACGCGTTCCTGAGACAGAATAATGGCAGCCATTGTTCTCCTGCAGTCAGAACGCGATGGCCTTTTCTGTACCGGAGAAAAGTTTCAATACCTTATAATGAGCTGGAGGGAGAAAAAAAAATGGAACTACTTAGCGCACAAAAACGTCTGATTTCCTTTCAGTTATCAGACTGGATGTGTTAATCTTGAGACGCATTGAGCTGGCTGATTGGAATGGATTGGATTTTTCATTGTTGGATGCCAGACTGCCGCCCACCTGATCTGACCAATGGGCTGGCTCGGAATCTAGGCCAGTCGCTGTGCACGTGCTCAGTGAGAGTCCAGTCTGGGCAGAGCAGGGAGCACAACGTGGAGCACGGGGCAGCAGGTACTGCCGAGGCCGTAGCTGAAATGAGAGCCAGAACAGTGTGAAGTTGCACAAACACACCACCAGGGCGGCGGTGTGTCAGACAGGGAAACAGAAGGCAAAGAGCACCTAACTGAATAAAGCATTGAAACACTGGAGTAACACTCTGTCTTCAGGTGTGTGTGTGTGTGTGTGTGTGTGGATCACGGATGTGCAATCAGTATCTCACTGTAAAGGCCTGTTTGATTACATTTACGTTGAAGAGATGTTCTTATCCAGAGCAAATTACACAGTTTAATTTTTACACACCATCAGTTTATACACCAATTCAGGTAAAGTACCTTAAACAAAGTGCCTTATCTGCTGTTTTACCTATGTGTGTGTATGTGTGTGTGTGTGTGCACGCGTATGTGTCTGTGTCTGTGTGCCTCTGTTTGTTTGCATGTGTGCACGTATGTGTGTGTTTGTGTGCGTTGTGTGTTTGTTTATGGAGATGAAAACAGCCTGATCTGCAGAATCCGCTGCTGAAACACGATGGCGATATTTTATCAGTGACTCTCTGGTCAGAGGCTGGCAGTTTTGTGGGTGTGGGGAGGCTGCAGATCAGCAGTTTTTTTTGGGGGGGGAGGGTGTCAGATGGATTTTTGAGATGTATTTGAGATTTATGGTTTTTGTGGCAAGATTAGAAAATTGTGTTTTTTTTTGGCAGTGGGTAAGACGTATGGTGTGGTTGGATTTTTGGCCAAGTCAGATTTGTTTTTTTTTTTGGCGGAGTAGAGTTCACCGATTTTTGCGGGATTGTTGAAGATTGGTGGTTTTTATGGGAAGGTTGGAGAATGGCAGGAGATTTGTGTGTTTTTTGTGAAGGTTGGGGAAGGGTGTAAGGTTGGCAGTTTTTGCGGCCAGTTCTGCAGCGTTTCCAGGGAAGGGCTAGCAGGCAGACCGACAGTTGCCATGGTGAGCAGGTAATGATCATACACACATCACACTAATTAGGTCCTGCTGCTGTGCGCAGCCATTGCGACCCCAGCTGGTATCATGGGATGCGTCTCATCAGCATAATAACTGATCAGAGTGCCAGAGTAATGGCTGTGATCCGTTATCTTACTGTGATACATTCAACCCCATTAGAGCTCACGTTCAAAGAGCATTCTAGACAATGGCCTAAAAGATTTCAGATATGTCACTCAGCTCCACCCCTTAATGTTCCTCCCTCTGGCTGATGTCACTAAGCACTGCCCCTCACTGTCCCTCCCTCTGTCTGGTGTCACTAAGCTCCGCCCCTCATAGTCCCTCCCTCTGCCTGATGTCACTAAGCTCCGCCCCTCACTGTCCCTACCTCTGGCTGATGTCACTAAGCTCCGCCACTCACTGTCCCTCCCTCTGGCTGATGTCACTAAGCTCCGCCACTCACTGTCCCTCCCTCTGACTGATGTCGCTTAGCTCCGCCCTCAATGTCCCTCCCTCTGGCTGATATCACTAAGCTCCGCCCCTCACTGTCCCTACCTCTGGCTGATGTCACTAAGCTCCGCCACTCACTGTCCCTCCCTCTGGCTGATGTCACTAAGCTCCGCCACTCACTGTCCCTCCCTCTGACTGATGTCGCTTAGCTCCGCCACTCACTGTCCCTCCCTCTGACTGATGTCGCTTAGCTCCGCCCTCAATGTCCCTCCCTCTGGCTGATATCACTAAGCTTCACCCCTTGTCTTGTTGTTCTTCTGTAGCGGAGGGAGGGATGGTCCTACATTGTCAAGTCAAAAACTCCAACAACAACTGAAACCCTGTAATGGCAGCTCCATCCCAGTGAACCCGAGAGAGAGAGAGAAAAAGAGAGGGATAGAGGCCCGTGTCATTTGTAGCTCCCCAGGGGGTCTGTGAATATGTGAGGTCCTAGATGCTGGTGGGGGGGGGGGGGGGGGGGGGGGGGTCCCAGCGGAGCCACGAGCTTAGGGATCACACACTCTAATGAGGCCCTACATGAGCCTGTGAAGAGATGATTTTAAAGCAGGGAAAGAAGAGAGGGAGAGAGAGAAGGAAGGGAGCAAGGGAGAGAGGAAAGGGGTAGATATTACAATCTTGCTTTGCAAGGATGATGTACTTTTACTGATTTTACTATTAAAGCCTGTTAGAAATAGAATTAGTAGAGATAGAAGGGAGGGATGAAAGAAGAGGAGGACGGAGCAGGACACCATTTGCATAATTGTACAAGACAGTGTTAATTCTACAGTGTTAATTTTGGTGTTAAGGTGACTGTGCCGTTGGTGCTGAATGCAAGCTGTTAAGGGTGTCTTCCCTTTTTAATTCTCACATATTTTAAAGTCTGTTTGTGCCTCTTCTTCAGCAAATGCAAAAAAATGTATAAAAAAGAAAGAAAAAAAACATGTTGAGCGCAGTGCATTGATGCTAACAAGTCGCCATGGTGACGAGGGGTTAAAAATCACACGCTGTCCCTGTCTGACATTCATTAACTGAGCTTCAGGAAAATTACCCGCCATCTGGAGCAGCGTGGCCGGCCGTTAGCATATTTATCGGCTCCGGGCTGTGGGAGTCTTTGTCTGTATTTTTTCTGAAATATATGAATTCAACGACAGGAAGCCATTTGCATTTAAATACATTTGACCCCAAATCAGAGGAGTGACTCCTCACACGGTTCCGATTTCCACCAGCGGTAACCCCGGAAACGAGGTTCTCAACGGGACACAAACTTGTGCCGAACTTGTTTGCCTGATTCCGCCGCTGTAATTTGTAGGTATGCTGAGTGTGGTGAGTTCACCACTCAAAGTGGGGCAAATGGAATGGTTGTAATCAGTTGTAAAAGTTTCATGAATATATTTTTTTTTTTTCAATAATTTCCATTGACTGGAAACTGAGTATCACTGTGGGTAAGGGCTTTGAAAAAATATGTTATTTATAATAAAAACACACAAAATAAAAGAAGCCTTTTTTCTTTAATGTCCCATGGAATGATTAATAAAATTAGCTGTGAATGGTCACACTATGTTGCAGAAAAGATTGCAGTCCCAATTAGTTTGCAGATAAGTTGAAAACTCAGTGCAGCACAGCGGGTCTGGTTTTAATAAATGGTTGTATTACCGTTCTAACAGCAGGGTGGTGTGATTCAGCCCTGTTCCTGCATTGATTCCTAAAGTGGTTTATTTCCCTGCAACTGCAAAGCCCAGAATGATTTACGGCACAATAATCAGAATTCAAATACAATCGAAACAACACTGTAGTAGTGCTATTAAGTTTTGTTACAGAAATTTTTGTCTTTAGTTTTAGTCGCCATAAGGAGGATCATTTGAATGTAGAATGGAGTGGAGTTTTTTAGCAGACACTCTTATCCAGAGTTGTATCTGAATGTATTTTTTGCTAAGTGTTCCATATCTTACTTTTAGCATACGACTAACACAGTGCAATCTTCAGTGTTGAATCTACTATGGAGAACAATTGATCACAGTTGGACTCACATAAACTCTGTTAGAGTTAAATTAACACTGAGTATTTCACCTGTGCATGTCAAGGCCACGTACCTTTGGATGCTGAGCGGTTTCACCACGCCTCAGAGAGCTGCTCTGCTGGGCCTGAAGGCGTAGCTCTCTGAGAACGCGCACCAACGTGGCAATAAAATACAACTGCGTTGCGTTTTCTGCCAGGTTGGTACAGTCCAGTTGTGATGTTTTTAAAATAATTTAGCTGATAAACAACAGTGACAGGATTACGGAAGTTATGATTCTGACATTATTAATATCTGCTCGGGTGTCATCTTGGTTTAAACGCACGCCGCCAAAAATCATAAAATCCCATTAAACCTTTTCACAATTTCCCAACCTGAAGAGTAAACAGAACGGTGAGAGCTGACGAGGGCGTTATGTGATTCAATTAATGACATCAGACAGCGTCTCATTTCCGAACAAACCGGCACGATTCCGCGCACTCCGCCGCGTTAACCGCATTACGGCGGTGTACAGAACTGTATCTAATACAATTAGACTCACACAGAAGGGTGTGCGGTTGAATGACATGATTACGGATTTTTAAAGTGTCTAAACAAGAGTGGAATTATCCAGCATAAGGAGAATAGCACTGCAGCGCTGGAAGCTACAGAAATCCGTCTCTGAATTTTATGAATGATAGTATCACAGACACTGGAAAATTGGAGAGCGGGTAGTACAAATGATCCTAAAACACCTTTCAGATAAAAGTGACACATCAAACATTTGGAAATCTGCCTTTTAAAGTCATTAACTTCTTTTTCATGAAATGTAATTGCTAGGTTAATGCACAATGCATGCATTATTTTAAGTTTGTCACAGACACATCAGGTATTTTAAAATAAAAATCCAATTAATAGAATTCATGTTCATAACTGCCTTCAGAGAATATAAAAACAAGTCTAAATTTATTGATGTTGAACCAAATATACATTACAATATACTTTGAAGATCACTGTTCACTTCAGGTTATTTTTCACATGAAACATTCTGTACTCAGAGCTGCACATATCTATGTTGTGTTTTGACAAACGTTAGCACACTTGTTTATGATACTTCTGATTCTTCTTTAATTAATGTAGTATTGATTTAACAGAATTGATAACATTAATGATATTAATTTAAAGACAAGGCCTTGGATTGCTGAACTTTTGAGCTGAGCGTAATAATGTCAGCAACAGAGCAGCAGTGTTTCATCTGACACCCCAGTTTAATGTTTGTAGCAGTTTCCATCCCTACAAAATTCTCCATCAGCCCCGCAGAGCTCTCATATGGGGGAGGGGCCAGGGCTGTCGCATACATGATTGACAGTGATTGGCACCTCTTTAGTCTCAGGTTGCTTGGTGACACTTTGGAGGCCGGCTGGGAACACGCCAGCACACACAAGCACACGCACGTACGCAAGTTATTGCCAATTGCATTTTTGAAATAATTCATTGTAATAATTTATGATATAGCTCAGTTTCCACCATGGTTTGGCAATGAGGATTTAAGTTGTCTATATTGCTCATCCCCAGCACTGCCTCTCCCTGGCTGTGTGGGAACATTAGCTTATCCTAACTGGATAATCCTGGAGCCACTTCCTGTTCCTCTACCACCTGAGCGGTACCCATATCACAGAGCACAAAACAGCCATTCTATAAACCCAAAAACCAGAACATATCAGCTCCCACAAAAACACAAAAAACATCCAACACCCAACACTCGCCCAGACAAACAAAAAATCAAAAAGCAAGAGTCAACTCTCTATTGTCTCCAACGGTACATAACACCCCCAAGCCCCCATAGATAAATAAACCCATCTGAATGATCCACCAGCCTGTAACAGGCATGCTCCACCCTGAGCTAGGCAGCCGGCAGCCCTGTAAATACCCGTCTGTTGACCCTGTCTCCTGTATCTGATTCTTCCAAGTTTTCCATATGGCTAACATAGCCACCCCTGACAAGTTCATTGTAACCTGCAAATGTTTCTTTCATATCATATATCTTGGGCCAAGAATAAAAACCTCAACAGAAAACCCCTCCCCCAGCCCCTTAAAAAACTCTCCAACAGCCTAAACAACCGCACTAAGCGAGAGCACCGGGTGAACGGGTGGAACGAAGACACGGGTCCCGAACAGAAAGGCCGCCCCCCCCCCCCCCCCAACACTAGGATCCAGGTGCACCAGATGTCTGTTCGTGGCTATAGCCCCACGGATGATCCTCCACAGGAGGTCAGCTGTCCGTTTCTCAACGGGGGCCTTCATTGACCTCCAGCGGCCCTTTGGGGAAGAGTCTGGGCTGAACAATTCCGCCCACCTTGACGCCTTCAACCCTGCCAGTGAGCGTAAGTGAGATACCTTAATGCAAGTATAGTAGACTGCTATCTTCCCAAGGAGAGAGGGAGAGAGAGAGAGAGTTAGAGAGAGAGAGAGAGAGAGAGAGAGCGCTCCCCCCTTGGGCCCGTCCATGCACCTGATCGATACAGGCCAATCATCTTCATTCAACAAAATAACACTGTCATCATGGAGCCCCCGTCTGGTTGGTGGGGGGTGGCGGATATCTCTGCTGGACTCTCCTAATGGGGATTGAATGGCGCTAATGAATGGGTGCTGTGCATTAGCCCTGAAATTTGATGGTATTTGATTTACACGGAGTCCAGGTCTGATTGCTAATGTTAAATCCATTAAACTGTCTTCTGCATGCGCCCTAATGTACTTCCCTCAATACAATACAGATTAAATAAATCCATTTCTCAGCTTAATAGAAGTGCGTAGAGCTCCCTCCTCTGACATTTCTGTTTTCTCTAAGAGCTTTTGATAATGCAGTTTTGCAGAGGAAGATTTAAAGAGCTTAAATAACTCAATGTTTTATACCGTGTGTTTGGCTGAAATGTCAAACGATATGTTCTCTCTCTCTCTCCCCCTCTCTCTCTCTCGCTTGCCTGGGCTCTCAGAACTCCATTGGAAAGTACATCGAAAATCGGCGACAGAGATAATGAATTCCCAGCCTCACAGTGACTGCGTCCTTACTCTCTAATATGAGGCGATAATGTCCGCGTAGCGATGATAATGTTTCTCACAATCGCTGCGCACGTGAGATCTTTTTTTCCTGTTGTCTAGGTGACAGACACGCGCACACGGTATAACGTAATGAAGACCGTGGATGGAACGGACACATCTTTAATACTTTTTAACTCTCGGGCCACGCCTTCAAACGCACACTTTTGCAATTGTTAGTTTATATGTTAATTTCAATAAGTAATAAAAACTCATTAAGGGCTGTTAGTGTGCTAAATAAGAATTATTTCCATAAATGTGTCGTTTGAAGATAAAATTACAGACTGAATGTCGTCAGAAGTGAGCTATTATCAGATCTCCAGCAGTATATTTGTTTGTTTTTCCCTCTCAGCATCGCGGTTGTACTTTGTAGCTTTCATTTCGTTTCCTCTGTAAATTCATAATTGTATGAAAATATCATCTATGTACATAACATCTGACAATAATTACCTGGATGGTAATTCAAAAAAAAAAAAGACAAGAAACAATGCATGCTTTCAAGATAAAAAGGATTAGCTACAGCAAATACATTTTCTATGAGTGCATATGAGACTGCAATAACTGTGAGCAGCATACCAATGAGGGTGAAAGAGAGGAAAAAAGGAGAAAACAGAGATGAGAGGAGAGAGGGATGAGAAAAGAGTGGTATGGTAGAGAGGGCTAAAGAAAAGGGAGGAAGAGAGATGATGGGAGGCACTAGTAGTGGAATTTGTGTCGCCGTGGAGATGCAGTGATGCTGTGTCTCCGGCAGGTGGCTGGGATGTGGTGCTGGGGGCTGAAAGGTTGTTACCATGGGGACACAGGTTGCTGGGGTGTGGTGCAGGGGCAGATACAGTGCTGAGGGTCGTTACCATGGAGTCACGGGTGGCTGTGGTGTAGTGCAGGGGCAGAAACAGAAGGGGTCGTTGCCATGGAGACACGGGTGGCTGTGGTGTAGTGCAGGGGCAGAAACAGAGGCCGGGGTCGTCGCCATGGAGGCGCAGGTGGCTGCGGGGTGTGTAGCGGGGACGGCAGCCGGTGTCACACTCTGACAGAAAACACATTTCCTCAGACCCACTGCTTTGATGTGGGATGTCGAATAGTGATTTATATCTTCTGCTGTGGCGTTTCACAGCCCCTCCACAGCGCGCCGCCTGCTGCCCGGATTTCGGCAGCATTATGCGTCTGACAGGCATGGATCCCTGCACTGCTTCTGAAAACCCCGCTCCCCTCCTCTCCGCTGCTCTCTCCCTCTCTCTCTACTGCTCTCACCCACCCCCCACTCTGTCTATTGCTCTCCTGCTCTCTATTGCTCTCCCTCTCTTGTCTCTGGTTCTCTCTTGCCCTCTCTAGCTCTTTCCCTCCCTCCCTCCCTCCCTCTCTCTCTTCTCCCCAGTAACATGGACAGGTTATTTTCGGATTGCTCAGTTCAAAGCCGCTGGATTCTGTTTCATTGCTGAAATCTTTTTGTGCCGCGCTTCCATGCATTCACATCCACGCTGCGCCCGCCGTTTCTGATTCCTCCTCTCAGGGTCTGGAGCTCAGACTGCTCCCCGCTTTACGGCCGTGTGGGGGCATGCAGAGACAGCTATTGCACGGTTTGGGTGAGATATTTCACAAGCATAAAGACAGAGAAATCCTTTTACGCTCTGATATTCTCTGCTGTTTGATGGAGTGTGAAGCTGGTAAATCACAGGCAGGTCTAATGAATTACATTACTGCTCTTTTCATTTGGGTGCTCTGTTCCTGACTACAGATTACATGACTACAGCATTCCTGTACAATATAGACTGAGTGTGAGATTACAATCAGTCTAATCTCACATAATGTCTTTTCTTAGTGCTTCTCATAACAATTCTGTTTGAGACTATCCTCGTCTCACAGAAAACTTTTGAAATTTGTGGCTAGGATGCAACTTTTAAAATATTTGCACCATCTTTTCCTTCGGAATAACTATGATATCATACAGCAAATCCTGTCTCCGCTTTCTATCAGATGAACTCCTATGAAATGTGGCTTTATTTGCAACAGAATTTTAAAACTCACAATTACTGTCTTCATTGAAGTAATTTTTATACACTTTGCTAAGTGACTTTACTAAATAAAGCGCTATTCAAAACTATTTTTTTCAGCTTGTTTACTTCATTTCAGAGGTCCTGTGCAGAGACACTCTTGGCATTTTTATGGCTGACATAGAGCCGAGAGTAATAAAAGCAATTTCTTATGTCATATTTGGGGAAATAATTCCTGGCTGCAGTGTTCAGTATGATGGCTGTGTGGGTGATTATGTATGCGTGTATGTGTGTGTCTGAGACTATCTGTGCAGAGGTTGACCACAGTCCTGTGCTTCCTTCAGTTTTCATCAGGTAATTAACTGCCTAAAGCCAGCGGCGAGGAAAACCGACAGTGAAGCTGAAAATTCGACGGATCGGGCTGTCCAGGCCGCATCATCACCATCTCCACGCTCCTCGCAGGCCCCGCTGCGCTCATCGCAGGCCGCGCTTTCCTACGTTTGTTTATTCAATTGCATGATTTTTCCTTTCTCTTCACATCGGAACGCTGCAGCACAGAGCAGGGCCGCTGCAGGTCGAGAGCTTAATTAAAATATCAATGTTGTTCTGTCCACTTGAGTCTGAAATGAGCCGCACTGTTTGTCTTCTCTGTATGAATGTTACAGTTAATGGAGATAATGGAGAGCCATCATCAACAGAGCTACACATGCCAGCTCTGTGTGTGTGTGTGTGCGTGCGTGCGTGTGTGTGTGTGTGTGTGTGTGTGTGTGTGTGTGTGTGTGTGTGTATGTGTGCGTGCATGTGTGTGTGTGTGTATGTATGCGTGCGTGTGTGTGTGTGTGCATGTGTGTGGGTATGTGGGTATGTGTGCATGCGTATGTGTGTGTGCATACGTGTGAGTGTATGAGTGTGTGCATGCATGTGTGTGCGCGTGTGTGTGTGTGTGTGTTTAAGATAGCCATGTCTCTCTCTCTGTGTCTTTGTTCTCCCTGGCGTATCAGTAAAACTCCAGCCATTTTACTTTTAAAGAGCCCCTTGCCTCCAGCTCAGAGTCTCCCTCTCTTTGGCTGCTCCTGTCCTCTCTTTCTCCCTCTCTCTCTCACTCTGTTCCTGTCCTCCCTCTCTCTCTCTTGCTCTCCTCCACTCACAGCACAGTTTTTTGGTTCTTTTTTTTTTAAATAAGAAGACTTTGCACTTGCACAGTAATTAGCCAAAGCACAAAGCAGAGGGGTCCTTAATAAACGCAAGTAATGAGTCAGCTGGCACGGAGAAAGTTAAAAATCACAGACGAGGGGTAGCACTGACAGTTAACCTCTGAAAATCACAGACGAGGGGAAGCACTGACAGTTAACCTCTGAAAATCACAGACGAGGGGTAGCACTGACAGTTAACCTCTGAAAATCACAGACGAGGGGTAGCACTGACAGTTAACCTCTGAAAATCACAGACGAGGGGTAGCACTGAAAGATTACTTCTGAAAATCACAGACGAGGGGTGTGGAACCAATCACAGAGTTCTGTCATGTTAAGGAAAGCCTTCTGATTGGTTCAGTACATCAATGACTGCACATGCCATCTCCACCCAGTCTGGTGTTAATGAAGCTTCAATGTACAGTCAGTGGTATCTCCTGAGAGAGAACTCTGCCCCCTACAGGTGATGCAGGGTTGATTACCACCACACAAGGAACGTCAATTCCTTGTTCTACCACCAGAGGGCGAAACAGCTCCAGATGTGTATTCACAGCCGTTGTTTCGACAGGCGTCCTGCTCCACCTAAAATCAGACTATGGCGCATTTTCAGCCTGGCGTTGAGGTGAAGAGCAGTTAAGGGCTCTTTTCTAGGTGTGACCCTGGAAACCTGTTCACAACGTTACGACAGAAACCTCCTGGCAACCGCAACCCTCCACCCTAGGGTTTTCACATGAATAACTTAGCAGGGTTTGCTTTTTGGAGCAGTGTCTGGGCGTAAGTAAGTCATGCACAAGCCAAAGGTAAACTCAGCTCAGCTCCTCTGCTTGTATGGCTGGCGCCTCGGTGTGGTTATTAATTTACACGCAGCGTGGCCCCCCTCATACCCCCTCGTGCGATGATCAGAGACACTCTGCGCCTGCCGAACGCTGAGGGGGTGTGAGTGCATGAGTGACTACACTAGAAACGGGAAAGCGATCCTAACATAAACCCACTCTAAAGAGATGTCATTAAACTAACACTTTACAATATCTCATCTCAACTGAGTCAATATGTCACATTTTCATAATGTTAAAAAAAGGCAAACACAAGCAGAGATTAAAAATTACAGCACTTTGCAGTTTCTCTGACATCCTCCATCGCAGGCGTGAGGCTGTGTGAGTGTGTGTGCGCGCGCGTGTGTGTGCGTGTGTGTGCATTAGTGTGTGCGTGTGTTTGTGAGCGCATTTGAGTGAGTGTGCTTCTTTGTGAAAATGTGTGTTTGTGTGTAAGACTGTGTATTGGTGTTTTTGTACAAGACTGTGTGTGTGTGTGTGCATGAGACTAATTCATGAGTGTGTGCGGGCATGAGTGTGTGTGTGTTTTTCTGTGTGTGGGAAAGAGAGAGTGTGTGTATGTATGGCAGTCAATGCATGAGTGAGTGTGTGTATAAGAATCTGTGTGTGTGTGGGGGGGATGCGAGTGTGAGTGTGTGCACATGTGTGTGTGTGTGTGTGTGTGTGTGTGTGTGCATGTACCAGTGTCTAAGGGCATAATTAAGAGGTTGCTGCCAGCGCTGTGGCCCTACCTGTCTTTCAGGCTGGCAGAGTTTAGCCTGGTTTCATCAGTGTGACAGGAGTTACCGCGCACTGCCAAAGTGTTTTAGAGCATAAACACAGAGCGCCTCCCTCCTCTCCCTCCACATTGTTCCTCACAGTAGATTAAGATACAGTAATAAATCACTGCGCAGTTACTAGACATCACCGCTACCCTGAAGCCTGCTATCCTGAAAAACCAGAAAAGGTCTCTACTGCCCTCTGGTGTCCATTTGAAGTGCTGCAAGCCGCCATTCATTAATGTTGTCTGTTTTGACACTGGCACATGAGGCCTCCATGCTGTTTAACGCAGTGATGCTGTAATGATGCACTTGTTTTATTCAACACAAGCATTCTGTGGCTGCTTGTAGCTGTGTTTCGTTTGAAATAAACCGAAAATGTTTCATGAGACGACGTTCCATGTTCCTGTAGAAAAAAAGTAATCTTTCATCTCTTATTTTGGAATCATTCAAAGCAATTCAGACAGTTTTACTGGCATGGCAAGTGCAATTTATTTCCAAAGCAAATAGAAGATACTGTAAATAACGACAGTGAATGTTCCAGGAACGACAGAGTGTCACTCAGTCATAAAAATAACAATAAAATGGCCATGAATAATAGTACAGACACATGTAAACTCTCGGTATCACGGACAGAGTGGTGCTGTATCCACTTAAAGTCTCTCGGGCCGTGGGCGCTGTGCTGCTTAGAGTATAGATAGTGAAGCTGCGGGTTCCTCACCCAATAAAACTAATTTTTAAAATTGAATTCTGTCTTTGTTTCATATATTTTGTACAGTGTATGATAAATTCTCGGATCACTTACGAGAGAGCATCTTTATCCTGTACTGGCGTTTATGGAGCCACTCCAATACCGTTTACTGTCTGGTACTGTCTAACACTGTCTAGCATCACTGTACACCACGCTACACGAGGGATGAACTCGTTCCGCCGGAATCACGGGGAGAAATGAGAAATTAATTAATGGCGCCAATCCTCTGCTTCAGACAACACCGCTACAAGCGAGGAAAAGGTCAAGCGTTCTTCTCTGACTCAGACTCCAAATGAAGTGAAATAAAACGAGAGAAGGCTAAACCGTAATCCTCTGTTTTAGCGCCGAGGGACACAGCTCCGCACTCGGAGGGGCAGATCTCCGCTCTTTGTCTTCACCTGAGCACATAGGTGTGCGCGCTCCCAGCGCCGCCAGGATTTGCCGCCGTAACAGCTTTAGCGGAGAGCTTTTCACATGACGGTGCGCACCGCAATTAAGAACCAGTAATTTGCTTGTAATTCAAGAGCAGAATTAGTCACAGTAACGGGACGCGGCAGTGAGGTGAAATTCCTTGTTAAGAGCTCAGCGCTGGATTAGACATTCTCCACGGAGGGGAAGCGAGATTTGTCGGGCGGCCTTTCATGTTCTTTAACCGAGAGGGGGGGATTACGTCTCCTTTGAGCGCGCGGCCCGTGTCGCTGAAAAGCCGCGGCGGGAAGAAAAGGCGATTGGAGTTTTTTTGTCTGGGCTCTGAGTTTATTGGGGATGGCCACGGAGTAGATGATTTCACATCAAACCAAGGGATTATTCAAAGCCAGGATCTTCTCAAGTAGTTTTTTTTTTCATACGCGGTTCAGATTTTTCGTGGGGCGCAGCAGCTATAAAGCGTGTTCCCGAAGCTTAGGGGCTGCAAATTGCAAATGCGTTGAGCTGAACCTGTCTCTGAATGGACGACTCCTCAATGTGTTTCGCAGAATTGCTGTAAATCTGAGCTCACTGTGTCCCTCACAACATATCCCGAGCGCAGAGCAGCCAGCTATCCCCCTCACAAGCCCCCACCCCCTGGTAAGTATTAAAATCTTAGTGCAGCACTGATTTTCTGTGGGTCACTTTCCTTCCAGGCTGGACTCAATCTCTG
Source organism: Albula glossodonta (assembly GCA_019788955.1). NCBI lineage: Eukaryota > Metazoa > Chordata > Actinopteri > Albuliformes > Albulidae > Albula > Albula glossodonta. Next base: position 1,428,845 of record JAFBMS010000093.1, read on the forward strand.
ATACATCTCTGGAGGGTTTCATTAGCCTTTCTGGCCCTGTCATCCCGAAATCCGTTTGGAATTGAATTTGTTTTGGTACCAGTGACTGACCAATGCGGTATTATCCGAGCTCATCCACAGAAGACAGAAAGACAAGTAGTTATGAGGTTATAAACAAGAGTCTGACAAGTAAAGCCCTCTCCTGTCAGATTAAGCTATGATCAGACTCAGTTGCCAGCCTTGTTATTATGACATCATAACTGTGAGCCCAACTATCTTCTTGATGATGAGGAAGTTGAAATCTCTATCAGAGAGAGGTGCAGTGTCTTAGTGGACAGTAGCCTAATAATTTTTCTGCATAAAAGTTTCAATCCACTATTATATGTATTAGAAGTATATTGCATTAAACATTTCTTTAGAGCTTTGCACATCTTCACAAGGTTGTGGACATCACTACTTCTTGCACCGTCACTACATTCTCAAGTCACATGACAACAAGCGGCCAACGATCTCACAGGAAGTTTGTAGGAAATGTACATTATTACCGTATTTCTATCAATCCCACAAGCAGCATATATGTTATCAGTTCATATGTGCAGCATCCAAAGACATGCAGTCACCATCTTGTTTGCTTTGTAGCTCATGAAGCAAAGTGTTTGAACACATGCAGTCTCATGTCTCCCTTACTTTCCCTCCACTTCAGCTAGCAGTTTCCAAAACTAGCCAATGCTAGCTAGCATATTAAAAAATAACACAAATCTGCACTTAAAAACAGCTGGAGTTGAACACCAGCCACCTGGGCAAGTGGAAAGTCAAATATTAAAAGTGGTGTGGCTGTAAGGTAAAACCTCTGGTCAAACAATCTCCTAAAAGTACCTTGAAAAATTAAGATTGTATAATAAGTGTGTACAATTTATCATTTTCTCCTTAAATCGATATCAACACAGTGCAGGTTTGGCTTATTGTTTTGTGCTTTTCTCATGATTTCCTCATTATCTATCAAATGGTCAATGCCCAGGTGTCCACACTAATTTGGACTTCAAATCGACCCCTCTTTCGGTATATATAATGTCATCACTTAAAATGTGCCTTCAGTAAGACAACGAAAGCCTGTCTTTTATCTGTCTTGTAGTCCACCAGCCCTAGGATGTGAAAGATAGACCTGCTTCTGACAGAATGTGGCATAAGGCAGCCAATACTACCTCATCACATTAAATGTGTCTAATTAAGAGCAATTAATGGCTTGTTCTAATTTTGGGGTTGCAATTGCAGTTGGAATGAAAATCGCCACAAGCTGGAAGGCCCCAAGGCCAAATCTGAGAACAACTAAACAGCACTTCTGATGTTTAAAGGAATATTCTAGTGTTTCTTTACAAAAGCAATGTTTGACTTACCTCGATGATGTGGATTGGTCCAGACAGGTGTCCTCACTCTGTTATTTAACAAGGTACATGGCCATCTTTCCCTGTAGCATTAGTAACCAAAACCAATGAGAAAGAATAAGCAACCTTTTCGTGCACTCTTAAAGTCATAAAAATGTCCCTCAGTCAAACTCCAACACAAACATGTATGGCAGTGTTGCTGGAACAACTTTCCATTTCATGGATCCATTCACCTATGGGCCAGTAGCTCATGGCTTTTGCTGTATCTGATTGGTTAGTTCTAACACAGAAGTAGAGATGTCTGCTCCTGCAGACCCACAGGATGTTTAGGTTTTTGTCCCAACCTAGCACCTGGATCCTCTAACGAGCAGCTCAACAGTGCCACTATCTGAGTCAGGTTTGTTCTTGCTGGGATGGAACTAAAACCTTTACACCCTATGGTTCTCCAGGAGCAGGGATTCCTGCACTTGTTCTAAACAAGAATTTAAGATTTAATAGCTAAATTACCACTTGGTATCAAACAATGAAATATTATAAGTTATAATAACATGAGCTTTTAGGCCCTTAGCAGATGGTCTTATCCAGGGTGACTCACACAGTTTACATTGTGACACACTACCAATTTACACAGCTGGATACTTAGAGAAGCATTTCAAGCAATGCTCCTAGCCCAAGGTTGTAATACCCGTGCTCTGTCTAGGAATCGAACCAGCAACCTGTGAGTAACAAGCCCAGCTTAAGTTGTGAATTCAGTCCTGCCAGAGGTCAAAGTTGAGAGGCCACTGGCCTCCCTTGGGGTCCTTCACGGTGGCAGGTTTGCGTGGATCTCCACCCGCTGTTTCCCCTGCTCTGCCACCACTGGCAGGAGGTGCGCCGACAGAGCGTAGACACCCTGACGGATGTGGTTTTTCCGCCAGCTTCACGCCCGCTGAGCGCGTGGGAAACAGAGAATCAGAGAGAAAGACGTGCGTTTAACGGTGTGGGCAGGGGGGTCACGGATTAAAAACCTCCCGCCACGACGCCGATTTCACGCAAGAGCCGGAGAGGGGACGCCGTGGAGTCCATCTCTGAGCTGTTTACGCCCTGCAGAGTCACACGGCCTGCATCGGCTGATCTAGGAGGGACGTCAGGCTTTGACCAGCTCTGGATTCCAAATGCGTATCGCGAAAACGTAAACAATCAAAGAAAAATGCAGTGCGTAACTTAAGTGCGCTTTGCTTCTTACAGTGACTGGGGAAATGTCCCCTGCGACTCCCAAACCGGGACAGGGAGTTCAATCATCTTACAAAGTGCTTTTCTCCAACTCAGATTTAATCACCCCACAACGAGATCAATGTGAGGATGGAGGTGCGCAGATGAATGGAGGAAGAGGTGCCCCACCTGCCCTCAGGGACACATCATTCCGGAAAATTCATTTTGCCGGGAAAAATCACCGCCTGGCTCTTATCGATGTGTTCCGCTGCTGCTGCGCTGGCAGAAATAAGAGTGCGGTAACTAAGACACTCTCTGGTCCTGCAGTGAAATATTAAGAGCAGAGCCTCGGGCATTGCCGAGTGCTGGCTTTGAATCAGGCCCATATGAGAGTGACTGCGAACTAAGGGAAGCGTCGGCCGAAGAGGGATTAAATAAAGTTTAAATATCGCTGTTTGAGTGTCTGCGAGCCACCGGCAGCCTGCTTTAGGAAAACTCCTGCAAGTGGAAAGCTTCCGCGCTGTATCTGCCCCAAAGCTTGGAGTTGGAGCGGCTATCGCCCTAGCAAGGATGCATGCTGGAGACCAGCCGACACGATTGGTCGATGCATGACATGACATCACAATGGGAAGTCAGCTGACGCAGTCCTGAAGTTCTAATTGGGACAAATCTCCTTCATTCACTGTGGAACGGTTCCTGTAGCAGTAAGGCTGGGTCTGCAGGTCGCCCTCTCTGTGCCTGTGAACCCCCTTGCACTTAACGCAGAGCAGAGCTGCAGTCATCGTGCAGTCCGAAACCTTGGCTCTAGACTACAGGGCGGAGAGCGAAACAGCTCCACCTCCGGTCAGTTACATCAGTGCGTTAGAGAAATTACACACAGTATATACACGTTGGTCTGGGAAGGCCGTCAGCCAGGCTCTGCACTGCTGGTAAGTGGTAAATGAGCGTAATGTAAAGGATACAAAATGCAGAGACAAACGGTGAGAAAAGGGGGGACGTACTTCGATGATGGTATTTTTGGAGGTACATGTTATTTTCTCGCTGAGGAAAAGGTGGAAAGTGCAAATGCAGAGGGAACAGTCCCCCTGGGCCCGGGTGTGTGTTTGGGGGTGCCGGTACGGTGTGGCACGTCTGAGCGCAGCCTGCGCTTGGTGCTTCGCGCACGTGATAAGCGACCAATTGAGAGCATGACGCAGGCGTGCCTTTCACACCTCTGAGTTTACGCCGTATTTCAGGTGAAGGGGGGTTGGGAAGAGTTATTTATTTTATATTGTCTTCAGTGAGAAATCCTCGCATAAAGGTGAGTTATTTCACCAAGCTTTCTCTGCTCATCTACACCAAACTGGCATTTTTTTCCATAGAAGACTAAATTGAATTCAATTCTGTGTTCTTACAGCATGATTATCTACTTAACGTTTTATGAAATATTGGTTTGGTTTGGCATAGGAGTTTTGTGTGTTTCAGCTACATCAAATTTGGGTTGATTTGATTGGTTTCCTCTAATTGTTGGGTGAAACTTTTTTTCGCTGGCTTTCTTATGTTTGACCCTATGTTTTCGGAGAGCCCCAATGAAGGTCTATCGAATGAAAGCTCAGTCAAAGAAACACCAAGCATGCCAGTCCATGCCTGGTTCAGAGTCCCGGGTACGGGTGAGTGTTCAGTGGTCTCTGACCCGACAGAACAGTGCTGGTGTGAAGGTTGCCTTGGTGATAACTTCTCCTCACCAGTGCTACTGTAGCTTGACTGCCATCCAGTGGTAGTTCATGAGTACTGCAGTACTCTTGCATTTCATTCAAAGAGTATCCATTAATACTGTCCTGTCAGGGTCAGATTTCATCATCCATTTCATTATGGATTATTTCTAACTGTGAACAATTTTAGACACTGAAAGTACTAATAAATATTCATGTTTTTCAGTGGTGCACAAACTGAAACAAAGTCAGAAATTTGGTAAGAAGTAAGATTTTTCTCTGGATTCAATGTTATATTTTTTTAAAATCCTTGAGGCAGGTTTTATGTAATCAAGTAACAGAAATTCCCACCAGCGATTACCTGTGTTCTACACAGCTTTCACACCTGTGTTTCACCATGCAGCTTTCTGGCTGAACACAGCTGCACTCACTGCTGCAACACTGTGCAGACTGGACAGGAAGCAGCAGCAAAAAGTGAAACATGGAATATTCTGTTAGTGTTATTGAATAGCCTTATGTGTTACTCCCTAAAACATTTCACTCCATCAACATACAATGGCACAGAGAAGAATACCTTGGTAACATAAAACATTTTTATTAATATTATTACTTCCAGACGTTACGTTTCACCAAACAAACACACACTTTTTCCACAGAGAAACACTAAGTCGCTAAGCAGCACTGATATTGAAAGTAACACGTCGTTATACTGCAGCCTCTCTGACTCGTTAGTGGAATGCAGATCGTCATTAAGACTCGTGAAAAGCACCATCTATATACATTTAGGCATTACAGCAGTGAGGCGGCTCAGTGCGCACCTGACAGTAACTCTGTCTGAGGAGGTGTTCAGGTGCGGAACCGAAGGTAAACACGTTCAACACACAGTATTAGTAACAGAGAACTCCGTCACGGTAGTGTTTGGTCCCAATTTTAACGGAGTCAGGATCTAGAATGTATAACATGACTAAAATGTGCGCCGCGACAAATGTAGTAACAGACTGGCTGAACGCTCTTGCGGAAACCACAGCCCCACCGCATTTAGCGTATTATATCCCAACCTCCAATGGAAAAGGAACGTTGTGAGCATGCTGGGCTGTGATTGGCTGGTTACTGGTGCTCCTTCAGGAACTCGGTCATGTAGTCGGCCAGAGCTTGCGTTTCCTCCACTGTCACGGCATTGTACAGGGATACCCGAATTCCTCCTACCGACCTGCAGGGGGCAGAATCACATTCAGAATCACAGCATTGCCATTATTGCAATTTTAACATACCAGATGTATTACTGTACCTCACTTACTATACTGTACAGGGGTGTCCCTGTTAGTGAGCTATTAAAGAGTGCTACTGCACCTGTGTCCTTACAGGTGTGCTACTGTACTTGAGCCCTTACAGGGGTGCTACTGTACCTGTGCCCTTACAGGTGTGCTACTGTACCTGTGTCCTTACAGGTGTGCTACTGTACCTGAGTCCTTACAGGTGTGCTACTGTACTTGAGCCCTTACAGGTGTGCTACTGTACCTGTGCCCTTACAGGTGTGCTACTGTACCTGTGTCCTTACAGGTGTGCTACTGTACTTCAGCCCTTACAGGGGTGCTACTGTACCTGTGTCCTTACAGGTGTGCTACTGTACTTGAGCCCTTACAGGGGTGCTACTGTACCTGTGTCCTTACAGGTGTGCTACTGTACCTGTGCCCTTTCAGAGAGATCATGCCAAGTTTGGAAGCCCCGTCCAGGAATTTCTTCTCTAGGGCTTCGTCTCCATCTTTCTTTCCGATCCGGAAAGGCACATTCATCCTGCTCCGGCACGTCTGATCCACTGGACACCTGGGGGGTGGGGGGGGCAGGGGGGTCATTACATCACACACACGCGCACCCACTTACATGCACACACTTGTGCAAGCATGCGCGCACACACACGTGCACATGCACAAACGTATGCACGCACGCACACACACACTACTAGTGCTTCAGCAGCAATAACACCACGCACGCACGCAGCCAGGAATTAGTTTCCCAAATATATGACATAAGAAATTGCTTTTATTACTCTCTTACAAAGCTAGGGTTCCAATAACAATTGTTGTCAAAAATCGGTGCACACAGCGTGTAATGACATAACTCTACTAACACATAGAAACCATTGGATTGGTTGATGAGGTCATAGATCATTCCGGATTTCTCCTTGCTGAGTCTCTCCATGGCCGCCGTGCCCCCACACCTCTGAATCCAGTCCAGCACCAGACCCAAAATATAGATACTGTGAACAATGGAGAGAGAGTCACACAAACGCCATCACTTTATACAGGTGTGTTCAGGTGTGCTGTGCCTGAGGCAGTGTGGGGTTTTGCACAGGTGTGTTCAGGTATGCTGTACCTGAGGCAGTGTGGGGTATTGTACAGGTGTGTTCAGGTATGCTGTACCTGAGGCAGTGTGGGGTATTGTACAGGTGTGTTCAGGTATGCTGTACCTGAGGCAGCGTGGGGTATTGTACAGGTGTGTTCAGGTATGCTGTACCTGAGGCAGTGTGGGGTATTGCATAGATGTGTGCAGGTGGGCTGTACCTGAAGCAGTGTTGGGTATTGTACAGATGTGTGTAGGTGGGCTGTACCTGAAGCAGTGTGGGGTATTGTACAGGTGTGTGTAGGTGGGCTGTACCTGAAGCAGTGTTGGGTATTGTACAGGTGTGTGCAGGTGGGCTGTACCTGAAGCAGTGTTGGGTATTGTACAGGTGTGTGCAGGTGTGCTGTACCTGAGGCAGTGTGGGGTGTTGTACAGGTGTGTGCAGGTGTGCTGTACCTGAAGTAGGGTGGGGTGTTGTACAGGTGTGTGCAGGTGTGCTGTACCTGAAGCAGGGTGGGGTGTTGTACAGGGAGTTGTTCCCAGCCTGCACCTGGTAGTCGAGGACGACAGGGCATTCCTTCAGTGTCTTCCCCAGCAAGTCCTCCCGCACGATGACCACGGTCACCCCCGCACAGCCAACGTTCTTCTGTGCGCCAGCGAAGATCAGCCCGAACTGCAGCCACACAGCACCGCGTCCGTTATACACGCGCTCACACTCACATTCAGCAGAGTAACAGCTGCAAGGCTACAGCAGACATCAGCGGCTGTAGGAGGGGCCAGAGTTCACCAAAGCCTGGCTCTGCAGTGCTGCGGTCATCTTCACTGGGCTATGGGCTAAACAACCCCCAACTCACTGGCCTACACAACCATGTGCAGTGTCCTTTGGGTTTTATTGTTCCAGCACTATCTTGGTTCCTTTAAATCATTGACTGGCTAATGTGTTCACGCACTTTGATTTTAAGGCCTGTACACAAGGGCCCCCCACGACCTAGATGCACTGGGGGGTCCCTGGAACAGTGGAGGGAACACCAGGTGTGCAGTACCCGAAACTTACAGGTGAGGCGACGGCCCGCTCACCTTTGACACATCGACGGGACGTGACAGGAAGTTGGAGGACATGTCACTGACGAGGACGACGCCCTTGGTGTCAGGCACGAAGTTGAACTCCACGCCGTGGACCGTCTCATTGCAGCAGTAGTACACGTAGGAGGCCGAGGGGTTCAGGGACCAGCTACTGGGGTCAGGAACCTCTGCAGGGAGAGCACAACACGACCACAGGGTTACACTCTCATACCCAAGACGACCACAGGGTTACGCTGTCATACCCAATACAACCACAGGGTTACGCTCTCATACCCAACACGACCACGGGGTTACGCTCTCATACCCAACACAACCACGGGGTTACGCTCTCATACCCAACACAACCACGGGGTTACGCTCTCATACCCAACACGACCGCACCATTAAATTCTCATAACCATATGGCTAAACCAACATAACTGCAGGGTCTCTCTCTCTCTCTCACACACACACACACACACACACACACACACACACACACACACACAGAGACACAGAGACACAGAGACACTCTTACTTACTAGTGTAGCTGTCCAGTTTGGGGTGCACAATGTTCACCTTGCCGTATTTCTCCGCCTCTTTTGCGGCTTTGGAGGACCAGGTACCTGTGACCAGGTAATCTGCACACCTGTCCTCCTTCAGGCCAATCAGGTTGAGGGGGACGGCACTGAACTGACCGGTCCCACCTCCCTGCAGAAACATCACCTTGTAGTTGTCAGGAATCTCTCTGTGCGAGGGGAGAAAGGACACCATGCTTATTCATTACCTATAACAACGGAGTGAGGGATAGAGGAGAGGGGGAGCGAGAGATGGGGGGGAGGGGGCTGGAGTCCCATCTGTATCACTCACAGAAAACACACGCATATAAAAGAAGAAAAGGACTTCATTCATCATGCAGTAAGACAGAATGGATCAGGACAAAGACAGGATCACTGCCCACAGAACTAATGAATGTGCTGGTTTGGCTTTAAGTTAACCCAGCCTCCGTCAGCCACTCACTGACCTGAATGCAATGCCTACAAGCTGACATCATCAGAAAGAGACAGCCTCTGCACAAATGACCACATGGGGCGCGTACACAAACACACACACTTCTAATCCTCTGTGATTTATTGTTTGGGAAAGGTAGCACAGTGACCACAACACATTACCATCCACATTCCACTTCCCAATCAGTTAATCAGAAGAGATCGTAACATCCAATCAGAGAGGGGCATTCATACTACTCCCATTCCATCATCCAATCAGATCAGAGTGGATGGTTATCCGATCGTAGAGGATGGTGCTTACAGGAGTTCCCGGAGCAGGCTCTCAGCAGCTTTCAGGATTTTGGTGAAATCGGAGGAGCGGTGACTCATCTCTGCAGAGGGAGGGAGGAGTTTATGTCACCATAGAAACCTCAACAACTTCAGAGACCTGCTTTTATGCTCTAGTATGCAGAGAGTTCAGCTACTTATAAAAGTTTGAGGAAAACTTCAGTGAGGGAACTTTAAAAGAGAGACCATGAGAGTAAATACTGTCATCAACAGCCAGTGCATGTTTCAGAGAGAGAGAGAGAGAGAGAGAGAGGAGGACAAGTGGAGAGGAGAAGAAGGACGAGAGGAGAAGAAAGGAAGGACGAGAGGAGAGGAAGGGCGAGAGGAGAGGGAGGACGAGTGGAGAGAGGAAGGACGACAAGAGGAGAGCAGAGGAAGGGCGAGAGGAGAGGAGAAGAAGGACCAGTGGAGAGGAGAGGTAGGATGAGAGGAGAGGAGAGGAAGGACAAGAGAGGACAACAGGAGAGAGCTGCAGAGTTGTCTCACCCAGAACGCTAATCCCGATCCCATTATAATCCAGAAGTTCTTTCTGAGCCGCCAAAAGTACCTGCCAGTCAAGAGAGAGAAGAGGCAGGCCGCACAGAATATTAGCACCGCACAGGTGTGCTACCATTCACAAAACAATACCACCGCACAGGTGCACTGCAACTCCCAAACCTTTCAAACAGTCAGTTTTTTTTAGCTTTGTCTACGGTGGGTTTTTAAGATGTTGCTGTCTTTCATTATTGCATCATCCACCTTCACATGCATGAACTACAGGAGAAACGACGTAGACCCTGCATCTGCTGGTCTCTCACAAAACACTGCTTAAATAGGGGATACAACGATATACATAACTTTATTAGGATTAAAAACTATACTTAATTGTAGTGTATCATTATACAATCATCATTCTTTAAAATAATATTTTGAAAAGTACTTAACTTGTAATTAGGCCTTTGTTAAGATGGACACAATCATGAGTTACCAAAACACTGAAAAGGGGAACGGATACACATCTGCATAATCATTACCACTGTATTTAGAAAAAATGTTTATCCTGTGCGTGTGTCGTGCGTGCATTTCGAATATTTACAATACTATTTGTGCAAGAATTTAAATTACAGTACAGAAATGCAAAATGAAAGCAAAAAGCGACCGCATTATGTTCATGCTTACGCCCTGTTTGCAAAAGCATTACAAAACTTCTACTAGAAATACAAGTTAAACATTTCGGAGAGGCTCAGTTTCGTGGCTGCACCCCCTAGAGGCCACAGCGACTCCGCGAAGCGTGAATTGTCTCCCTTTTCCTACAAATGACCGGCTGACGCAATTCCCACGATCAGCCTCGGATGACTGAAGCGCGAACTAGCCAGACATTCCCGACCATTGTGTTTCCAAGGCTGATAACCTCGGCTGTTACGTAAAATGCTTTGGTTCAATTACTTTTGTTTTTGTTAACACAATTTCACGTGCAACGTCGAATGCACGACCGCATGCAATATTTCTGAGTGGATAAAAACTAGCTCATTAGACAAAAACATCTATGGAAAGTTTGCAGCAGTCATAAGCAGACAGTCATTCAGAAACAGTTCGTGAAACATCTCGTGGCACTGGATGCAACGCTGACCACTTAAACTAGCAAACTGCTCATCAAGGCTCTTCGCTAAATGTACAGCGTAGTTTCATTCTACATGCAGGCAACAAACTGATGATATCTTGCGAATAAAACCGAGAGAGCTTACAGGCTGAGGAAGTTTTGCCGGTCCTGCACCAAAGTTCATCGTGCGTTTGTTGTCCATGATGCTTTATGAAAGCTCGTTGCCAATAGTTTGTTTGCAGAGTGTAATCACCGGCTCGACTGACCTACTTTGACTTTCTCCCGCTGACACATCTGTTAGATCTGCCTATACCACAGCGCCTCCCAATTCCCAAATCACATCTCTACTCCCCTGCGTTCCGATTGGGCAAACTCCCATACCGTGTCTTATTGTTCGACAAACTATTGGGTGTTATGAACTCTGGGCTCATGTGATTGGGTGATCGTTCACGAGTAGGGAACGTGATCAGACACTCAGAAGTTGGAGATGAGTATTTTTTTAATTAAATTGTGCGGTGTGACCGTAAGTTTTAGAGAGAATTCAGCGGGTGCTAGGGTGACATTGACTTACTTGTTGGTCGCACAGTATCGTTAGTTCATGCACCAATTGAAACACGACATTGTGTGTCCAAAGCTTATGCTTTTACGCTGTTGCACTCACTACAGGTTAAACATTTATTGCAACAAATGAAAACGATTGCAGTTAGTGTATTTCAAGTCGTGTTAATCACTGCTAGGTTTGATTTATGATCTCATTCAGTTAAGATCCACATCGCTGTAAAAGGCCCTGTTGGGTGGAAGGCAGAAAAACAGAAACATAACGTGTCTGATCAGTCTGAACGAGTCTTAGTCATTGCTAGAACAAGTCTATTTAGATGAAATTACTGTAGCGCTATGTTTAGTACACTAAACCATCCATATAAACAGATGTTATGTTATGAGACACACCTATGTTAAAGGGTAAAACACCACTATGATAAAACATAACCATCTCAATGACAAGAATCTCCTCTTAACAGGGGTGCAACAATGTGTACTTTTCAACAAGCCTGCAGCATCACTCCAGAGTGAAAGGGTTCAGCGCAGTTCGAGCAAGGCACAAACAAGGGCTTGAGAATGCTTTTAAATGTGGCAGTTAGGTTCAAATAATGCTTACACAATATTTCAGATTTGGAAAAATGCAAAATGGACATGTTTTATTTATACAATGAATTTTGGCACATTTATTTTTTTTAAAAAATGGTACTGTACAGCGAATAATGGTGAAGGAGGCATGGTCTGATGTGGGCGGGGTTTTCTGTAGCAAGGCGGGGCCTGATTGGGGCGGGGCTCAGAACCCCAGGTCAGACCCAGCGCCCAGGCTGCTGAGGGACTGGATCAGCTCCAGAAGCTCGGAATCCGACCCGCTCCGGTCCGTTCCGGAGACCCCTGACGCCCCCTTGATGCTGGGGCTGGACCTCCGGGGGGTGTCCCTGTGCAACCCGTTGCTATGGGAGCTGCTGCTACGGGAACCTTCCCCATTGCCAGAGACAGAGCGTTGTGTAGGTTCGAGTGGTGAGGGGACCCCAGACTGTATGGGATCTTTCGGCCGTTTCTCTGAACTGGACGACCGCTGACCACTTCCTGTGGAAGCTGGCTGGCTGACGGCCACTTCCTGTGTGGACCCTCCTGGCAGGGAGTCCCCCGGGGGTGGCACAGCGCCCCCTGTGGGGCTGGTAGGCTTAGGCATGGGTGGAGGGAGGCCCTCATCCTGTACCTGCAGGACACAGGTACACACCACACCTTAGATACACAGGTATATAGTAGCCTAGTTACACAGAGACACCACCTAGCCTACACAAACACAGACACACAGACAGACACACAAGCAGTCACATGCACATTGCTGCAGAGATCAGGGTCACAGGTGATGCTGATTGGTCAGGGTGTGTGTCATGTGACGCCAGCACGAGGGGCAGAATCTCATTATCCCATTATGTCGTTACATTTGGGTCCAAAAGTCTGAGACCACAAGTGAAGTGCTTCTGTTTTGCATTCTTTTATAATTTTCATTACATATCATAGAAACAATTTCAGCAAAAAGCTGAATTATTTAAAAATGTACATGAATTTCAGAATGGGTTAGGTTTCGGTTTCTTATCCAATAGTTTTTAGGTGTCCAAAACTTTCTAAGCGTTTAAGTTCCCCCATAAATGTTTGATGGGGTCTGACCTTTTGGACAGCGGAGTTAACATGATCAATGTGACAAATTGTTTACATTTGATCTAGAAATAGTGCAGAATCTTAATATTTCTTCATTTTAAATGCCAGAACTTCTCTTTGTTTAAAATATTTCAAAATCCAGAAACATTCTGTTTATTTTCATGTTTACTTGAGGGAAAAATAAAACAAAAAACAATGTTATCTGGTTTTAGACTTTTGGACCCCACTGTTTGTGTTTCAGCCAGAGTGAGTATGCTAGCTGTGTCTCTTTACACACACAAATGCCTGTGGGAGGGACACAACCAACATGCACACGCACACACACATACACCGACATGCTCACACGCAGTGACTCATTCACTCATTCCCATACTAACAATCAAACATGCAATCATTCTCTCGCACTCTCTGTCACACACACACACACACACACACACACACGGCTGTACGTACTGGTGCAGTAGCAGGCCTGGCGCCCCTGGCTGTGTTGGGGGTCAGGGTGGAGGAGAGCTGGGGTTGGCCGAGCGAATTCGCTGAGTCTAGCCCTGCCATGGAGGCCAGCTGGCCCAACCTGCAAGAGACAGACACCGCACAGCACTGAAACCCCGTCCCCACCAAACTTACTTTCTGCTTTTTCGCCAAAAAATACACAGCGCAGCACTGAAGCCCCGTCCCTACCCGACCCCAACTGGGCTTTTACCCCAGCAATCACTCATAGAACAGAAGTAGACAATGGTGATGTCAGAATTCACAGAGCTAGCTGGAAAAGTGAAGGAAAAACACACTTAAACAACAAAAACCAGTGGCTACCTATCAAACTCTTGCACATTACCATGTAAACTCAAAGATATGACTAGCAATTTGTTAATAAACTCGTTCACAGGTATTTAAGGTATGTTAGCGGCCAGAGCAATAATGAAAGCAACAGCTTCAGTCAAAGGACTAAAAACTCTTCAGACTGGATTTTGTCAACACTAAGTATTCCCGAGCTTTTGGTATTCCGAGCCATCCTCTGTCTCGATGCGCGTGATTGGCTGGGTCCCCGGCCTGCAGGCTGACGTGTGATTGGCTGGGCCACCGGCAGCCTGCAGGCTGATTGGCTGGGTCCCAGCACGGTGAGAGACAGAGCACTGAACTAAAAAGAACGGCGTGTTCCTGCCCCCTCGCCTCCCCCCAAGCCCCTCCCCCCCACTCAGTATGCGGGTCGCACACAGGGCCCTGTGCTGCAGCCCAAGTATTGTGGGTCAGCACTGGAGCCTTTTAACTGCCTCTTTCATCACTGCTGCCTGTGAGAGCACAATGCGGGGAGAAGCGGAGCGGGAAAAGGGCTGAGCGGGGGACCTGGTGAGGTGGAGGGCGGAGTTAAAACACCTGTTTGAACCAGGCTCTGCCCTAGAGAACCCAAAGCAGCCGCCTGCCAAAAAGCAGAGCCAGCACACGTGAACCCCTACACCTGGTGTAGGAGACCTGCTGGGCAGTGTGAAGCTCTCACATCTTTACCTGCACAGGGAGTGTTCTGCTGAAGCTCATCTCATACACACCTGAAGCAGGTGTCAAAGGTTACGGTGTTTGGGGCGCAGACACACAGGGGCTGCTGATGAAGTCGTGTAACTTCGACTGATGCCGAGGATACCTAAACCAATCAAAATACTATGTGGGATGGTCTTGTAATGTGAATACTCGTGAGCACAATGATGTCAATGAAATTTGAAAGACTTCCGCGGTAGGATACATTGATGTATCCTTCGTTTGGAGGAGAGAAGGAGGCGAGTGGGGGAGGTGAAATTTCGTCTCCCACCGTTTTGGAACCATGGAGGGGGGGAGGGCACATAGATAACTTTCCAGGGGCAGGAAGGGGTGGAGGAGGGGAGGAGACGAAATTTGAGTCTTGGAACACACCCACACTGTGAGGTTTGTTATCAGGGTCAAAGGTCACTGTGTTTGACATTCAGACACACTGAGGGTTGTTATCAGGGTCAAAGGTCACTGTGTTTGGCATACAGACACACACTGTGAGTGAGGGTTCTACTTTACCCAGCATCCCTCAGCAGGTCCAGGAAGGCGTGGAACTTGTTGAAAGACTTCTCGATGCTGTCCAGCACAGCGTCATCCTCCAGGGCGCTGGCGGCCAGCGACTGGCTCTGCAGCGCCTCCGTGAGGGACGCGTTCATATTGCGCAGCCGGTGCACCTCCAGCTCCAGCTGCGGCCAGCACACACAAAATCACACACAGACCCTGGGTTTAACACACGCTCTCAGACAACAGGCAAAAGCTGATAATTATGCTCAAATCACTACCCTGACCTTGCTAACAGACTACATTCACCTTAACAGAATACCTGCAGTCTCTCAGATTTAAAAGCCCACACCGTTCCTGTGGCTAAAGTAAGCATATTAGTAATTAAGCAACACAAATAACTAGGGTGGAAATTACCAGAGACTTTCCCATTCAATACCACAACAAAATTTGGTTGCCTATTCAAAATGTACTGTGTTTTCTCGAAATTGCTGCGATTCTGTAAGTATTGCAATTTGATATTACCTTATATCATGACAATTAAATATAAACGTACAGTGTCTCTGGCAAACACGTTTGGCACAGACATTTATCCCTGTCATAAACAGGCATGTCTTGGCTAGCCAGAGGCAACAGAATTGGTTAATTGCCCTGCTCTCTTTTTTTATGTTTACAGCGTTTGTTGGCTAGGCCTACCTAATTTGGCTGTTTGCCCCCTCAGAGCTTGACTCAGATGATGGCGAATGAGATGCACCCGTAGATTAGCTGTATTTCCAAGATATTTTATTTTTCTGCATTTAAGTTTACGTATTACCATGCACACTTCAGTGAGTGCATACTTTAAATTCAAACTGAAGTGCTGCATGAATCTGAGCACTTATGTGTTCACTGCGTTCACTCATGTTTTCAAATCAGCAACAACATTCATTCTGTCAAAAACATCTGTCCGTGTGCAGCCATGCGTAAAACACAGGCGAAGCATCAGAGTACCTCTGCTAAACCTGTGCTTATCATGCTATTCTGGCAGAATTTTCTGGAGTGAAGCGTCACAGTACCTCTGCTAAACGTGCGTCCGCTTTCACCCTGGCCTTCCGCTCCTCCGTCAGTCTGAGCCGATACTCCTCCAGCTCCACCTGCCAAAAGATACAACGCTGCATTAGAGTGAAAACACACAGGAACCACACTGCGTTCATGTATAAACAGAGAAACTACACTGCACTAGTGTATGAACTAGTGGTGGGAATTGCCAGAAACCTCCCAATTCAGTATTACATCATTTTTTTTTTTGTAAGTGTTTGTAAGTATTGCGAATTCGATATTACGATATATTTTGGCAACTGAATAAAAAATATTTCATGAAATGTGAACCATCTGTTAGACATACTTGTCCCTGCTATACACAATTTGATTAGCACTGCTTCCAGTGTTTTGTGGCACGGCCCACTTAATTTGGCTGTTGGCTTGTCAGAGCTCAACTTGGGTTCTCAGATGTGGATTATTAAAATTCCATTTGCAAGTGTGATCCACTGTTATTACATGTTTATCATGAAAGGAGGAGCCACACCTTTTCATCTTAAAACCAGAGCATCCAGTCTGACTGCAACTGTGGCTTTACTCTGTGGGGAAACCGTGTCTAAAATAGCATCAGGGTTCAGGTGAAGCAGTGACACCTGTTGATTCAGTTCTAATCGATCTATTGACAGGAGCAGGCGGGAATGTGCAGCAGCTGAGAGAATGTATTGAATTGTATTGGAGGTCTTTTCCAGATCATAGTTTTAGGCTCTTCATGGTGCACTGTGCAGGTGTGCAAGACCTGTAGCTGTAGTGCCTTTAGTTGTTAGTGCAAGTGTGGGGTATCCTCCAGGTGTTTGCACAGTTGCACAGTACCTGCAGGTGTGTGTACAGGTGTGCAGTACCTGTAGATGTGTGTACAGGTGTGCAGTACCTGCAGGCGTTTGTACTGGCGGATGGTGATGGTCTCTCGGGGGCTCCTTGCTGGGGGGGTCTGGGTTCCACTGTCCTGCTCTGACTCGGACTCCAGCTCCACAGTGATCTGCACACTGCCTGTCTGCTGTGGGACAGTACCAAGAGTGTGAGTGTGTGTGTTACTGTACGAGATACAGCTCTGTGGAGCTCTGGGCCCTGTGGGGTCAGGTGGCTCTTACCTGGTAGCAGTGATCTGCTGTACCACCGCCTTGAGAAGCAGCCCTGCAGAGAGAGGGTAGGAGTCACCTTTAGTCCCTCACACATAAACGTACACACTCAGGTAGACACACACACAGACACAAAGACACAGACACACACACACCTGCTACGTCCGGTGCGCCATGGATTAGATCCCGAAGAGCGGAGCTGCAATGGACTTCGTCCGCCACCTGCTTTTCGAGAGCCTGAATAGAGAACCCACAATCACACAGAAGCCAGCAGAAACCATAAAATACAGCTGCCACAGGTGCTGTGGGGGGCACGCAGATTGGGATAAGCACAGCTCAGCTCTGCTCTGAGACCTTGCTATAGGAAACTGAGGTAGCACAGCCTGGCCACTAGGGGGAGACAACAAGCTTACCACACCGTCTCCAAATGACTGAAGCATTAGAAGAAAACAGGACTGCATAAGACAACAGAAGAGTTGTTGAATGATATAAATGATGAGTTTCTACTCATTTTGTTTTAAGTAAATGAGACAATTATGTTTCTTTGTTGTAACTTCTGAATTTTTACTTACTAACAATGATGGCTCAGTGTTTATTGCGTTGCACAATAACACTGATAAAGATAGTAACAGTGCTGGCTGTGTGAGTAATTTGTGTAGTGTATGTGGTATTGGAAGTGTGTGTAGTGTGTGTGTGCAGAACGTGTGTAGAGTGTGCGCGCCTGTGTGTGTGTGCTCTCTGTACCAATTCTGAAGCTGGATTTCGCTCTGGTTCCCCTCACTGGTTTGCTTTTCTGAGAGTCTTTTTGCGACGGAGGCTTGATCCAACAATACTGAAAAACATAAATGCATGCACACACACATGCGAACATGAACAAATCCACGCATATGTGTACAGACCCACACACACACACACACACACATTGCACACGCACACAGACATGCACGCACAGTGAGGTGCAGTCACTGAAGAGCAGCCTAACCCTTCCAATGCTGTTTCTTGCAGCTCGCTGTTAGATTAGCTGTACCTATAACTAAGCAATTCTTACATAAACCATCTGACACAAACATGACTTTATTTTTATTAAGTACAAGCGTGTGTATATAGCGTGTGTCCATGCATGTATAGTGAGTTTGTGTGTGTGTGTGAATGTGTGTGTAGTGTATAGTGAGTGTATGTTTGTGCGTGCACGTGTGTGTATAATGTATAGTGAGTGTGCGTGCACGTCTGTGTGTGTGTGTGTGTGTGTGTAGTGTATAGTGTATGTTTATAATAATTCCAGTTTGAAGGTGCAGCACTGACCTCAGAGTTTCCCTTTGAATTCATGAGGACCTTCTCTATGATGGTCTTCACTAGGCCGTTGTCTGAGGACAGAGAGAGAGAGAGAGACAGTCAGCTGCTCTCTTCCTCCAAACACAAACCTCTACTGACTCTTCAGCTTTAAGTGCTTTAACAAGTCTGCCCTCCCCAACGCACAAAGCCGCTCAGGCATGCTGGGATCGCCTGATCTTACGCCAGGAATCCTGTCTGACCGCTGGGCTCTGTGTTCCAGAAAGTTCCCTTTCATCTTCGGCATAACTGAACCATGAAAGCAAGAGTCTCACAGCACTACAGGGAGCTGTAATCAATATCCTAATGTCCCAACGGATGCAGTGTATACTATAACACAACAGGAAACTTTTATACTGTAACATGAAGCTATAGGAGTGTGTGTGCGAGTATATGCGTGTTTATGTGTGTATGTGATGCTAATGAGTGTGTGTGTGTGTGTGTGTGAGTCCGAGCGTTTGCATACCCACTAGTGGGTTGCGGCGGATGTCCAGCACGGTCACCGTGCTGTTGGAGCCCAGCGCCTGCAGCAGGGCCTGAGCCCCCTCGTTAGAGAGTCCACACTTCTGCAGGTCCACCGCTGTCAAACACACACATTATCATTAGCCTGAGACAACAAGTGATGTCATCAGCCTGCAACACCATGTCACACTGTCAACCTGGGACCTTTGTGTGACACCACTAAGGCAGACATTTCCTGTCATATTTTTTGGAATAATTGATGAGTGACTGTTTGATGATCAAGACAACAAACTCAAAAATGCCAATCTGACCATATATGTGTAAATATGTAAGGTCAGGATGGTCCTGACCTTTGACCCAGAGGTCCTCCGTGAGTTCTTGTGCGATGGCGGCGGCCCCACGGTCTCCGATCAGCGTGTTGCAGTTTAGCGTGATGCGGCGGATCCCACCCATGTGCTCAAGATCAGGCTTCCTGTAGCGCAGGCTCTCTGCCCACACATCACTGCGCCTCCTGGTGGCCTGGTGCTGCAGGTGCAACAGGAGAGAAAGACACACATTACACAACCACTGTATTACAGCACCACCTGGAATTAAAATGACCCTAAAACTAACTAATATTGCACCCCCAAAGGAACAGTAACGCTCAAATGTTACACAATATACTGCACCCCAAAAGAAAAAAATTCCATGACAACAATGCTACCCTAGCTGCACAGCCAACTGCAAACGTAAAAATACCCACAGATTAGGTTTCTACAGGTGTAATACAGCCAGGTGTATGAGTGACTTGGGTCAGATGCAGGCAGATATAGGAGACATCCGAGTTGGATCCAGTCATGTATACCTTGATGATGTTAGCCAGGTGTTCGGCTCCTTGCCAGGTTAAGTTGCAGCCGGAGAAGTCCACGGTTTTGATGATGGTGGAATATTTCACACTCTGGCAGATAGCTTAGCACAGTAACACAGACTGTCATTCATACAACATCAATGCCAACAGACTTATCAAAATATGAACACCTATACATTCCCTCCACACACTGCACAAAACTTCATAATAAAGCATTTAAAACCACTTAATATTTTAAAACGAATAAAAACGACTTGTATGAGCTTCAAGAGTTTCGCCCAAGATCGGCTTCTCTTACTCTGTAATCCCTCATCACCTATCGGACAGTTTGCCAACGAGAGATTCTCCAAAGTTGCACTTTTTCCAATACCCTAAAAAGGAAGAAAAAAAAAACAACTGACATCAAAATATTGATTTTGCATGGAGTGCATAGATGCTTCAGATTTTTAAACAATGATCGAACCATGCAGTAGCATAACCTCCAGTCTGCTAACTAATCATGTGCATGCGTGTGTGAGTGCGTGTGTATGTGCGTTACCTTGGTGAGGGCGATGAGGTCCCTCTCCCGCAGGGGTAGGCCGTTGAGCTGCAGGGTTCTGAGGGAGGGAGAGATGTTCAGACAGTCCCTCACAGCCTTACACAGCCGGAACGTCATGTCCTTGGACCGGAACGCCGGGATCTTCTTCCAGCTCGGCAGCCGGGATTTCTCTGCAGGGAGGACCGTGACGGTGAGGGTGACTGCTGCATTTGGCTTTTTGTGAATGTTGCCGCAGTAAGACATACCAGAGGTGCATACTCATTAACCACACTTGTTTTTACAGAAGCAAGATGTCAGCGCAAATCCCCAAAATTGTGCTGTCTGTAATACATAAACATGCACACTCATGTCAGTGCTTGGACGTCTTTCAGAATTCCTGAACCAAACACCCAAATACAGACATTTATTTACTAATAATTTGACTTTTCAAAGCTCTCTTTCAAATAATGTGACTACAGTAACTAATCAGATGTTTATCCTACACCTTATAAACTCATGCAATTTTATATTGTACTTTTACTGCAGGGAGCTATCTGACTATATTTTCAATCAGTTTTTGAACATTAAAAACCGATCTTCGGTTTTAATCTAGACATGTTATAACTGGACGCCTCGCCACAGACCTGTCTCTCCGAGCGTGGACTGGTAGCAGCTTCGGATGGCGACATGGTGCAGCTGTTTGTTAATCGAGAGGGTTTTCAGAATCGGCGCCCAGTCCGCCAGTCTGATGCGATCCCCGTTGAAGTCCAGCACACCGTGGCTGACATTGGCTTTCACCGATGAAATCGGGACCATGTCTTGGGCCCCACACACGTACTCGTAATACGCTTCGAAGTCCATGGCACCTCGCCGCCGTATTTGGACCGGATCTAACATCTTTAACACTGCAAGGGGATTTAAGACACAGTACGTTGCACTTCAATTCAACAGGTGGGTGACATAACAACTGTACTCATACTCTACGGTTCCCAGACTCAGGCTAAACCAGATCGATAGCTAAACGTTAAAAATCTAGGAATGCTTTATCTATATTTGCTGTCCATAACTAGGATAAAACATTAATTTATTAACCGTTCACTTATCGCTAACAATGTCAAACTTCTGACTTTTAACCAACACTGACAAGTCGAAAGCTATATTGGTTTATTCCCTAGATTATCTCACTACCTAAATCACCAATTTAAATAAATAACGCTGATAATTTGTAGCAATAGCAAATTAGATTTATAGTAATTATCTTTGCGGTTACTGCCACTTCACACCCACACAATACTATCGCTACTAACCCGAGAAATTAAGTGGTAAGATAGTGTTACCTTGGCTCTAAACGTTAGCTGGCTACATTATGTTAGCTACTAAGAAATGTATTTTATCCTATTTCAAACTAACTGGCTTGAGAAATAACTCTTTTGCATAATTATTAATATAAACACTTAAATAGCGGTAGCGTACCTTTAGCGTTAGTAATGGTTGCCAGGTGTTTGTCTTACTTTGCGATGCCGTTTCCCTGGTTGCCTAACCGCCCTTTTCGCTCTGCGCCGCCGCGGTTTGAAAAGAGCCAGACGGCGTTGGTTTGTCATATCACTGATTGTTTATAGTGCGCTACAGATGCTCAGGCTGGAAACCGCCTTCCACACTGAGCCCCGCTGCACAGGAAATAACTGAATTTGTGCCTTCTGCGCAAGCGCGGGCAGTCTGCCTCTAGTGGTTAGTTAGCAGAAAGATTTTCGACCCGTTGAAACCAATTATTCAATGTTACTTTGAATTTACAAATGAAAGAATTCGGGGAATTTTTCTATTGTTATTTTTTTATTTCGAAAATTCACTGAAGGGGGCCATAGACTTCTGGATGTCTCAACAGCAGACTCAAAGTATGGGTCCAGTTTTCCTGCACAGTGGTGCAAACACATAGATGGCACTGGGGGATAGGGCACAAACAGCTTCATAAACACTTCTGGCTATGGCATCTGGAGCATAAACTGCCCTGTAACTCTTTCACAGTCTCTACAGTGCTATATACCCACTTTTACCCCACAACATTCAGTATGCCCATAGTCAGACAGTGAGTACCTTGCAAAGCCCCAAATCTGTACCAAATGTCTTTAGAGAAACTTTGCTTCAGTCTTTGGCAGTGCTCCATTTGCATATACGCCCCCAGGTGGTGAGAGGTGGGAAAACAGGGACATTCATCTGGACAGGATTGAGAATTTACTTGAATATGTCCCACAGCAGATTCCATATTTACTTTTGACTATGGGTAAGACTTCACATGTCAGTTTCCCCAATTCATTAAAAGTGTCTTTTGTCCTGAGCTCAGTGTGTTCCAGTTTTCCTTATTTTATGGTATGTCTCAGTGTATCAAGGTAATAATTCCCTTATCGCTGTGTGATAATGGATTAGACTCTTTCTACTCTGTGCAGAAACAGCATGGTTGCTTTAAACACTCATTCCAAGGCTACCAGTGAAATTACCTTTCTACTTAGAACTATATTAAAGACAAAAGATATGAACCAGTCCACTTAGAACTATGTAAAGACTAATGATATTAAACAGGATGACTTCGAGTTTAGCTTTGCGCACACCACTGAACTGTATAAATGAATTAAGCTACTGTTCATTTCTTTTTTTGGTTTGCTCCGGTGAAGTAGATGGCAGCAACGTCCCATCCATAAGTTCACCATGTAATTTCTAAACAGTCCAGAGGGTGGCGCTGATGATTTTCAGTTAAACTGGCATACACTGTTGACCAGAGCAGTAAACATTAAAGGCTTTATGTGATAATTGGTCTCCCATAATTCTGTGTGCCGGCTGAGCACCAGGTTCTAACATCCTGCTTTGTGTAGTACAGCCACAGAGACACCAGGGGGTGCTGTATTTTATGGCGGGGAGCCAGAGTTTTGCCCCCCTCCTCAGCCTTGAAGGATCCATTTTCCTGTCAAATCTACAAAACGACAGAAAATAAAAGCCCCCTGAAGCACACACTTTAAATCTGCTTCATTATGCAGTCTCAGTAACCTGCCTTTTTCTGTTTGCACTTTTAACTCCCATTTCAAATGAAGTGGAATTTGGAGTGTGAGTAAATAGTAGTTGCATTACAGAATAGCTGTCAGTGCTATGACAGCATGCTGCATGATGGACTACTTGTTGTGGAATCCTCTTTTTTGGGTATTCAGTTCTTTTGCAGTGCCAGCGGTGGAATAAATTTGAGACTGTTTAGCTCCCCAGGCACGAAATGTGGGACGAGGCACTTGGATCCCATGCCAGATTACAGATTCTTTTTAACATTACTCATTACTTTAAATAGGTCACTTACGTTACAAGTATTCAATACTTCATTCAAATAAAATCAGTGTAACTTTTCTTTTAATTAGCATGTGAAAGGAGCCCAATAGGCTGGCAGCCAGCAGAGCCCTCTGTCACCAAGCAATACTGTTCACACAGTAATGGAGTTAAAATGGTTTGAGTGTCTTTTTAGAGCAGGATAGTTTTCTCCTCAAGTCCTCTTCCCTAATTGCTACTCCTTAATCAGAGGTGAAATGGCAATTGGAACCACTCTTTTTAGGTGGTTCATCCAGAGTGAATGTTTTGCCATGCCACCTGTTTGATAGCCGTCGTTTTATACAGAAAACCTAGAGCCATGAAAACAGGAGCAGTATAATAACTTTTAACGTTGAGTAATATAACAGGATTTAGAGTCCAGATCTGAAGACTTAAGGTCATGTTAAATCTGCTGCAAGTAAGAATATAATATTAAAAATGTCAACATTTTTACTGTAAACAGTTGGCAAGCACACAATCCACACAACATGCTTCTCTGTGTGTTCACCTTTGTAAAAGGCGGACTTTGGACCAGAGATGACTAGCCAATCACTTCCATAGGCTGTGTGGCAGTATGACAGGCTGTTCTTTCGGTCAATCAAACCGTGCCCGTTCATGCGCTCTTGGAAACGAGCCTGGATCAAGGGAGGACACAAAGATCGATTTTCATGGCACAAAGGAGACTTGGTAGCAGTGGTGGGAAGGAGAATACATTTTTCGAGTATCTGAAAAAAACATGAGGGTCAGAGGACAGCAGTGTGGTTCAGCAGGAGCCCAAATGGCCGCCAGGTCACATGGCATGTGACAGTTGGGGTGCGTTCCAATACTTAAATTCCGTCTCCGCATCTCCTCCACTTGCCTCCTCCTCTCCTCCTTGCCCCGGAAACTTATCTGTGTCCTCCCTCCCTCCACTGTTACAAAAGTGTAGCAGACAAGATTTTGCCTCCTCATTTCCTCCACATGAAGGATACATTGATGTATCCTACCGTGGAAGTCTTTTCACATTTCTGGGTGACAGAAATGTCCACTCGTTTCCTCCCCTCCTTTCCTCCACATACTTCCGGGGGTTGGAGACAAGTGGAGGAGGTGAGTAGAGGAAACGAGGAGATGAGAAAAAGTATTGGAACACACCCATGGCTTCAGGTCCCAGGATAGCCAGTGGGCACCCATGGGTGAAGGGGTGTGCCATTTCCACACTCATGGGAAGACAGACGGAAAGTGGTGTCAATGAAATCCCACACTTGCGTGTGACATTGTGGGGTCTGTGTGCTGGAAGAAACAAAGAAACCTCTCAGTTTTGAGCATGGATGTGCAAATGTGCTCCTGTCCAGAGGTGGAATTTTATGATAAAAACAGAATGGGAGTGAAAGGAGTGGATATGGGCCAGGGAGGAACAGAGTGGGACTACAGGTCTGTATAACATTCAGTACTAAATGTGAATGATGTTCCATGGTTTTGCGTCCACGGAAACACTATCCCTGTAGAACCAGGCAGTATTTAGACCAGTGATTGACAAGAAGGCACCCGCAACCATGGTAACAATGTCGTCCGTCACATTCCACCAATGGCTGGGAACCCAGACCAACTGACAACCCGACAAAAAAGGCAAAGCTTTGCGCCTAAAAATGTGTTCATGTGGGCACCTGCATCATACCAAGATGAAAAATATATTTGGAATATATTTCAGATATCAGTAAAACAACTGTAGATTTAAAAAAAAAAAAAAAGAATGTTTGTGTATTTTCACCACCAGACCTCACCTGTAATTGCTGTTTTACGTCTACATTTAAGTTATATCTTCCTATTTCCAGATTTTTCTTTAAATGTTATCAGTGTATATGAGTTAGTATCGTTATGTAATCAAGATCACGTGCGTGTATGTGACTGTGTTTCACTGAAACCTCACCAGAAGAATTAAGACAAAAGTAAAACTGAAACCGGTGCTGCCTTTTATTTGCTCATCACAAAACCTCTTTGCACCATTTGATCTTTAATAACTCTGAAACATAGCAATCATGCAGCAGTATGTCTGGGCTCCTGATCGATTATTAATTAATATTTTATAGGATATTCCCAATGCAGAGAGAGACAGGGCCTCCACGCAGGTTCGGGGGGAAAGCGCTCACACCTGCCTAGTGGGGCGATGGGCTCATTTCATGCAGAGGGGTGCTGCTCAGCTGCTCGGTCCCGGGTGTGGTGACTGCCGCCGCAGTAAGTGCTGTTCCCACACAGCACGGAAAGCCCTGAGACCTGCTCACCTGAGACTCCACCTGATGAGCGTACCTGAGAGACAGACCGCTGCGAGTGCGGCGCCGCTCTGGGCCTCGGACACACGCGTGAACGGCGCACATTACCGCCAGGGTGATCCTGCCAGCTCCCCAAACGCCTGCAGCGCCCAGATCTGCTAATGAGCAGGCCCCTGGAGCCCCGCCCTGCCTGTGCTCTACGGTGTTCATCCTTAAACGAAACGATAATTATACGCTCTGCGCGGCGATAATGATCGCTGACTTTCCTGCAGGCCCCAGGCGCTCCCCACGCCATCCCTCAGATGGTGACATCACTGAGATGCTCCAGGTCTCTCCTCTGTGCGTCCTGACAGTGAGGGAACTCAAAACCGTAACCCGTGGCCAGAGTCTCCACCATTGCCGTTACTGGCTAAAAGCGGCGACTTTGTCATTTCCAATTTTCAGGAATCAGCGCTGTGCGCTTCGACTTCAGCGGCCGAATCTGTGACTGAGTTTCACACATGGTGAAGCTTACTGACATAATTTTTTTGTAAATAAAACTTCCTCATGTTGCCAATTAAAAACTTGTTATTGTGAGTGATTAACACACACCAAACGGCAACCTCGGGCCATAGCTGATAAGAGTGTGACTGGAATGAAAGACCCACCCATGGGGCTCTTGTGGGTACGCCTCTCCCTTACAGCCACTCAGAGACCAACAGGACTGTAATAAACCAACAAATAAAACAGGCTTACCAAAATCAGGTACTGCCAGTCACGCTTAATTGGTATAACAAAGGCGGTTAGCGAAAAGCTAAGTCACTCATGTTTTCTCTATCTGGTCAGATGGGGCTGGTCAGATGTAATGAGTGAATAATATAGAGGACAGTGCAGAATATTTCAGTTCAAAAAAGTAAATGTGCATTATACAGGGCTATGAGGAACATAAAATCAGGATCATAGCAAAAAGCAGGATGGCCACTGCGGTCAAGGCCCGTGAAGTAGCATGGGTAAACAAATGTTCGCCTTGTAACCACTTATGTTCAATTTGCTTATTCTGATCTTAGCTGATGACTAATCCCAATTCATAAATCGATGAAAGGATGTCAACAAATAAATATGAGTAACTGTGTGAATTCCCATGATGAATTAGGAGTACCTTAACGGGTTTAACAGCAAAAATGTCCCTATTTTCATGATAAGGGTAATCCAGAGATAAACTCAAAGCTAGGTTGCTAAGGCATTGATCCTGCTTTATAGTATACCCCTCTGTGCTAAGACCAAAACACCCAATCAGAGCACACGTTTTGACTATCTTTAACAAATCAAAGCGCTCAGACCTCACACTGTGGTTCACCACAACCTCAGATCTGCATGACACAAGTGGAAGTGAATAGGTTTGAGTACATATTTGTGAGTGTGGGTGTGCGGGGGGTGGGGGGTTGTGTTTGCATGGCTGGGTGTGCACACACAGGCGTGAGTGTTTGCATGTGTTAATGCAAGCAAATACAGGTGATGAAGGAAGAGAACCGCAACACACCGCTCATCTGCAGACAGAAAAGCAATGCGCCTAAAACGAGTCATTCAAAACCCTCACCCCAGGATGTTTAGTCAAATGTTGATGTATGATGTACTCTATGTAACTCTATTAAAATGGATTTCCTTGTAAGAAGCTATGTGAGGGATTTTGCTGAGCCTGGACTGTGTTGAGCTGGATTTTTGTATAAACCCAGGCTGAAGCTGATTAAACCCCAGCTAAGCTCACAGATGGTAAGTGAGCCTCCTTAGAGGCACAGGGTACGCACAATAGTGCAGGTGAGCACAGACCTGCTCTGTGCTGCAAGGAGTATCAACCACTCACAGAAGGACTAATGACAGCAAGTGTAGGTCAGATAAGCACTGCTTCTGCTGGGGTCAGCCCGAGCGCTCACCTCCACAGAACCACAGACTCTGTCTGCATCGGACCTCACCCTTCCACAGACTCTGTCTGCATCGGACCTCACCCTTCCACAGACTCCGTCTGCATCGGACCTCACCCTTCCACAGACTCTGTCTGCATCGGACCTCACCCTTCCACAGACTCCGTCTGCATCGGACCTCACCCTTCCACAGACTCCGTCTGCATCAATCCTCACCCTTCCACAGACCCAGTCTGCATCAGACCTCACCCTTCCACAGACCCAGTCTGCATCGGACCTCACCCTTCCACAGACTCCATCTGCATCCAACCTCACCCTTCCACAGACTCCATCTGCATCCGGCCTCATCCTTCCAAAACCCAGGACAATCATGCAGGACAGCCCTGCAGCATGGAAGGCACAAACAAGCAAAGACCTAGGAGAGATGAGTGGATGCAGACTGAGTGAAAAAACAGACAGGCCAACATGGATGCCTTTAGCACACATGCTAGGTCCAATGTTTATGCAGGCAGCAGAATGAGGTACAATGATTCTGACTCCAGCCAGTTGGTGTACCCCAGAGGAGTGGGGGCTGGGATTTTTTTAAGCTATATCTCACCCCTTAATCCTTACATTTTGTCCAATAAATCCACTCTCAGATGTCTGAGAACAGCAGAAATGAGGAGGTGAAATGATAAAATGACAAATCCAGCACAACCTGCCATCAGAGACCGAGAGCTCCAACTAAACCAGACAAATACCAACAACAATCCAAGAGTGCCTGATTCTAAAACTTAGTACCAAACAGATTCATCAAGTACAGAACATATCTCACACAGCTATTAAACCAACTGAAATAATGTACAGTACTAAGTTCAAACTGTACAATTACAACCCCCACCCCACCCTCACCATAATCGCTATGCTCATCACACAGTAAGCTCATGTGACTTCATACCCATCATTACTGTCTGTCTTGTGCTTCACTGTTACATTGTGTCACTTCCTGTTCTGTCCAGGTGCCACATGTGTAGCTGGTATTACAGAACGCTCATTAAGGTGTCCTTGGGGTTCATTGAGATCTCTGAAAATGTGCTTCAGCCTGGTTATTAAATAATTTAAATACTAAAACAATGTAATAACAAGGACAAAATGAAATAAGGCTGGACCATTTAATTGGTGAACCTCTTGTTTTTAGAACAGTTAGTCATTGCTGTCATGAGGCACAGTTTTTGTATCCACTCCATGGTCTGAAAGAAAGTCCAAACGTCTCCTCTGATTGCTGTCTGGTTCTTGCTGTCGAGTTTGTCCTCCTGCTCAGACCTTACTGTTCCTACTCGAGTACGTTCCTGTTAGCTTGTTGCGTCACATCTGCGACGTCAGCATTGTGCAGTTTCAGAACCAAACGCCAAATTTACCAGACTAAGGTTCTCCTTTCCAAACGGATGGCGTTTCGTAACATTTATCCTCGTTGTTACAAGTATTTGCTGTAAAACAGCGATTTATTGAACTGTAACAAGGATTTATCATCGAAATGGACCATTAGGCTATTAATAATTATGCACCAATGTAAGTTTTCATTAACTGACCTCTTATTTTAGGAAAAGGGAGCGAATCGAAAAGCCCAAAACCGCTAGTGATTTGTGTTTGAATAAAACTGATTATTAGGGAAGGATCAGTAAAATTCAGCTACCCTTCTGCCCCCGTTTCTCTCTCCCCGACAGCCCAAGCCACTTTTCCATTTCATTCTTAAATCCTGGCCCAAAAGCTCGAGCTGTCGGGGTGTCTGTATTTCAAAACTGTATTTTTTTTAAAGCTTGTTGTCATCCACAGGTTTTCTGGAACTACCCCGGCGCCAGTGTATGCTCGCTTCCCTCTGTCATGCGGCTACTCCCCTCCCCGGTTCGGAACGTCACTTTGTCAGGGGCGGCTGGTATCTATAATAACATTACATGCGGGGAATTGAGGGCAGGGGGACAGAAAAAGGAAAGGGAAAATATAATTTCTTGAATCAAACCAACAAGATCACAGGATAATCTCACAAGATCGCTCTCGTCTGATCCGTCCAGGGAGCAGTCGTTTCCACTCAGAGAGGCGTACCTGAGGTGGTGGTAGATTTTTTCCCTCGGTTTTCCAGCTGAAGATAACTGTATTCCTGTCTAGCGGATTGGAGTGAAAGTCCGCCATATTCTGCCCTACCACGCCCGGGAGTCGAGCGATTGGGGGAAAGAAAGCAAAGCTGAGATATTTATTTATGTATTTTTGTCCACACAACCCGTACAGAGACGGAAAGAGGATACGGCATATTCCTGAATTATAAATAAATAAGTCAAAGAAGATTTTAAGAAAACAACCAGCAAGAATGAAAATCCTTAACAGGATCACCTAGGGAGGCTACAGAGGCTAATGCTAAAAAGGATCTGTTGCTCAAATTGAGAAGGAAGAGCTGATTAAGTCTATAAGGATTTTAGTCTGGATCGAGGGGGTGTTAAGGCCGTTGTTTTGTCTGCAGACTGTTAAAAAGTGAAACGAAACGGGGGGAGGGGGGTTTGAATTGCACAAATTCATATATTGTTTTCGTTTTCCACCTATGGTCTCTTGTAATTGCGAACGTGTCCATGTTTTTTTTTCCGGCAGCTGGACTGAGGTGCATCTTGTCTACGCTGGCAAAGGATTTTGATGATCTGTTTTAAAAATTCACCTCCTTTTTATACTTAAAATATTTAAACAAAAAAAGCGACAGACACAACGAAGGGATCTTTTTTCTAGTTTTTGGAAAGAATGACTCTGGAGTCCATCATGGCGTGTTGCCTAAGCGAGGAGGCGAAAGAGGCGAGGCGGATCAACGACGAGATCGAAAGGCAGCTCCGCCGGGATAAGAGAGACGCTCGCCGGGAACTAAAGCTCCTGCTTCTCGGTAAGCGCCTGCGGTAAAGCTTGAGCAGTCGCGAATTCATTTGCATCGAAGGACACCAGCGGGTTATTACTCGATATTTAAACAAAACGGCGCTGCATGCAAATAAGGTGGTTTCAAGGAAACAATGTGTGTGATTTGGCAACACTCGGGCTATCCTGTTCAGTTAAAACGGTTAAGTATCAGAATAAGTATAATTCCTTCTCTCCACATATTATGCCACTTTTTTCAAACAAGTATATATTAGCAGGTGGTTTCCGCCCTTATACAGAAAAGGCCAAAGTCTGGGCTTTTTACTGGTGACAATCCGAGGGTCAGCACTGCCAGAAATCTGTTTACTCTGCAAAGATTTATCGCATTACTTATGGAATAAACGCCCATCTTGAAAGTTATTTCTATCGGTTGTTACACACACCTCGCATGGTACTTCAGTTATATCGGTCTGCTTAAGGAATGTTGTAATTTCGCCATGTGATTTTAAAGAAAAGAAGTAGTAGTTTCATTTTAACTTGTGCCAAACAAAGCGTACACAAGTAAAGAAATACTTTACGTTCAACAGTAAGGAAAGTAATTTATGGAAATATTCTTCTGGCACCGGTCGGTGCCCACTAACCAGAGCAAATATGCACATTATTTTACGCACGAGTTTAGGTTATTGAACTAAAAAACATTAATTCTGTTACCAACCAATGTAAATCACAAGTAAGGACAGTCACCTCTTAAATCGGGTCTGTTTTGGAAATACGGACGACTCATGCAGTTTTTGACAAAGTAGCACTGGGTCGTCCACAACTGCGGTTACAGTCAGCGTTCTCTGTGGTATTCTGACTGGTTTGAATCAATATTACAGATTGATGGCACACAGTTTCGGTCAGGCGGGCAGCTGTTGTGGCGCACCTTTAATTCCGTAACGTTACGCCAAGACTCAGAACACTGGCGTAAATGTTTTGGAGGCAATGATAGGCCGTTGGTCATTTCCGATGAAAAGGCAACGTCTCTTCATGGTTGGAAACGATTAATTCAGTCCTCAGCATGATAAGTATATACATTATCTTTATCCTGAGGTAAAAGCGATTGACTCTCGTAATTGTTTCATAAGCTCTCCACCTCCAGAGTTACAATTCATTACAGGCCTTGCCACAGTACACGTGTTTTATATTCATGCGGGAAATGCTAGCAGAATTAAGTCGACCCTGGTCCTACATGACTAGCTGTGTAAGAATGCACCCAGCTTCTTTTCCGAATAGTACATTGCTGAAATTAACCAATAAGATAGATTTTTGTTAAAATGCAATTGTTATTTCTGTCTTTTTTTTTTTTTTTTTTTTTGAGTTTGGATACACTCGTGTCCTCATTGCCAGTTTGCAAAAGCAACAGTGAGCAGCACATATCTTAAATTGTAGATCAATATTGTTTTAGATTTTAACAACATATTATTATCTATGTATTGTGCTTTTAAAAAGTGGATATCTTTCCTAAAGTGTTGGAAACTTTCGTAAGAGAAGACAAATTTCAGCATTTTGACTTTTTATATATAATTTTAGTTTTGTTATGGGGAGAGTTGTAATTGTTAGAATAAGTTGGTATTGGGTGGCTCATTCTATTAAGGCACTGCTCCAGGGTATGGATGGGCCCCACAGTCTGCATCCTGTTAAGGCACTGTTCCAGTGTGTGGATGGGCCCCACGATCTGCATCCTGTTAAGGCACTGTTCCAGTGTGTGGATGGGCCCCACAGTCTGCATCCTGTTAAGGCACTGTGCCAGTGTATGGATGGGCCCCACAGTCTACATCCTGTTTAGGCACTGTGCCAGTGTGTGGATGGGCCCCACAGTCTGCATCCTGTTAAGGCACTGTTCCAGTGTGTGGATGGGCCCCACAGTCTGCATCCTGTTAAGGCACTGTTCCAGTGTGTGGATGGGCCCCACAGTCTGCATCCTGTTAAGGCACTGTTCCAGTGTGTGGATGGGCCCCACTGTCTGCATCCTGTTAAGGCACTGTTCCAGTGTGTGGATGGGCCCCACAGTCTGCATCCTGTTAAGGCACTGTTCCAGTGTGTGGATGGGCCCCACAGTCTGCATCCTGTTTAGGCACTGTTCCAGTGTGTGGATGGGCCCCACAGTCTGCATCCTGTTTAGGCACTGTTCCAGTGTGTGGATGGGCCCCACTGTCTGCATCCTGCTAAGGCACTGCTCCAGTGTATGGATGGGCCCCACAGTCTACATCCTGTTTAGGCACTGTGCCAGTGTGTGGATGGGCCCCACAGTCTGCATCCTGTTAAGGCACTGTTCCAGTGTGTGGATGGGCCCCACAGTCTGCATCCTGTTAAGGCACTGTTCCAGTGTGTGGATGGGCCCCACAGTCTGCATCCTGTTAAGGCACTGTTCCAGTGTGTGGATGGGCCCCACAGTCTGCATCCTGTTAAGGCACTGTTCCAGTGTGTGGATGGGCCCCACAGTCTGCATCCTGTTAAGGAACTGTTCCAGTGTGTGGATGGGCCCCACTGTCTGCATCCTGTTAAGGCACTGTTCCAGTGTGTGGATGGGCCCCACAGTCTGCATCCTGTTTAGGCACTGTTCCAGTGTGTGGATGGGCCCCACAGTCTGCATCCTGTTTAGGCACTGTTCCAGTGTGTGGATGGGCCCCACTGTCTGCATCCTGCTAAGGCACTGCTCCAGTGTGTGGATGGGCCTTCAGCCTATTTAGGCCCTCAGGGCTCAAGGCCTGCTGGTGCAGGTGTATATAGGTCTCCTCGTGCAGCCATAGGCCTCCTGGTGCAGGTACACATAAGCCTTCCCATATAGTTTGACATAGGCCTCCTGGTGCAGGCACACATAAGCCTCCTCATATAGACTGACATAGGTCACCTGGTGCAGATACACATAAGCCTTCTCATATAGGTTGACATTGGCCTTCTGGTGCAGACACACATAAGCCTCCTCATATAAACTGGCATAGGCCTCCTGATGCAGGTACAAACTGGATTCTTGGCACATGTGTATTTAAAACAAAAGATGACCCACACTTCATGGCAGATGTATATTTAAGAATTAAAATGTTGAGAGTTTGTCATTTAAACAGTAAGAATGTTCAAGTTCTCCCAAATTTTTAATCTGAAAAGTTCATTTTAAAGTTGGTCAGTACTTAGGATTTCTATTCTTTATGACATGAAGAGCCAGAGAGAAAACTATTAGTGTTAGTTAGTTTAGTAGAGGGCCTCTACTAAATTCTAAATCAAGTTTGTCTATGAGTTTGTGCTTATGATCACATGGTGCAGGAGAGTGTGTCGTTATACAGCACTATTTATACTATGGTATATTTCACATTATGTAACCAGAAACTACTCATAAATGATCATTATATACATGTTCAAATGTGACACATTTACATTTAATATTTCGTTTGCCAACCTTTGTACATTTTTGTAACCTCCCTAGTCCCCATCTGGGGTACCCGAGGCAAGTTCACATCGGTTCCCATGCAGAAGTGAAACATTATTCACACCTACTCTACCCGGTACTCTACCCTGATTCATTAAATCTGATTCGCACCTGGTGCGGGCGTGTGAATGGGTCCGAGCTCAGGACACATCTGTGGGTCCGTGGCCCGTCAGGATCCAAAGCAGTTTTTAGAATCTGAGGTGGTTGCGGCAGAACATTTCTGAACTTCGATCTTTTCTCTCGTTCAGTGATGCTAAGACCCTTATCTATGCACTCATTTCCTCTCAGCTCACTACGCTGTCCCTCTGCTGAGTCGATGGCAAGGCACCTTTTAATTCACATCCTTAAAACCATTTAAATTGCTGTTTATCTGCTATACTGTTACACTGAGTGCTCTGCTTCTTAAGTACAATAACTACTACAACAAGTAAATAAGTACTGTTATTATTGGAATAGTAACTGTAGAGCCTCTCTGCTGATAATCCAATCCTATAGTGTAATGATTATAAATGACCTTTTAGCGAATAATTGGTGGATAAATTTTAAAGTATAGCAACTCGGAATGCAACCATTGCAGCCATGTAACTGTTGTTTTGGACACATAGTTTTTATATGATATTTTATCATAGATGACATGCTCTGTTTTGCCTTTTGCACAATGAGTTGGGACGAAAAGGGCACTGGTCCAGGCATAGTGCATGAGACAGCGCATAAACCGGTTAGCATGTATAGCTCAGTTTACCGGATGGAGTAAAAGTTTGTTGTCCACTTTGACGCATACTTGTTTGGCACCAGCATAGTTGCAGCCCTGTGCAGCTATGCTAACATTCTCCAAGGGCACAGCAGTAGCAACTATCACACTGTGTCAGTCCCACAGCAGGTGAGGCTGGGGAGACAGCAGTGAGAAGCTGGAAGTACCTATTTGGAGTTAAACTTGGACTGGACTGCAGTCAAACCTGCAGATGCTGCAGATTTCCAGGACTGGAGTTAAACCTGCAGACACTGCGGCCGTCCAGGACTGGAGTTAAACCTGCAGACACTGCGGCCCTCTAGGACTGGAGTTAAACCCGCAGACACTGCGGCCCTCCAGGACTGGAGTTAAACCCACAGACACTGTGGCCCTCCAGGACTGGAGTTAAACCCGCAGACACTGTGGCCCTCCAGGACTGGAGTTAAACCCGCAGACACTGCGGCCCTCCAAGACTGGAGTTAAACCCGCAGACACTGCGGCCGTCCAGGACTGGAGTTAAACCTGCAGACACTGCGGCCCGCCAGGACTGGAGTTAAACCTGCAGACACTGTAGCCCTCCAAGATTGGAGTTAAACCTGCAGACACTGCGGCCCTCCAGGACTGGAGTTAAACCTGCAGACACTGTAGCCCTCCAAGACTGGAGTTAAACCTGCAGACACTGCGGCCCTCCAGGACTGGAGTTAAACCTGCAGACACTGTAGCCCTCCAAGACTGGAGTTAAACCTGCAGACACTGCGGCCCTCCAGGACTGGAGTTAAACCTGCAGACACTGTAGCCCTCCAAGACTGGAGTTAAACATGCAGACACTGCGGCCCTCCGGGACTGGAGATTCCTGAATGAATTTACCCTCAGAGGCACCTTTCTGTTTGCGGTAGCAGATGGGGTAGCTTCCTGTCCAAACAATGACTTCATAGGAAGGACTGGAATACGAGAGGCAGAGAGGGACACCGGTGCATTGTGGGGTGGGTATTGGAACAGATAGACAGGGTGAGTCATGTGTCCCCTGGAAGAGGAAGCACAGAGCACTGCACTCAGGGATGGAGGAGAGGAGAGGGGTTTAGGAATGGCTTGCTATCATTTTGGAGGGAGTGCCTACGATGATTTTAAGTCCTCCTCTAGCACTGTCACACAGACACAATGCACTCTGCTCATAGCTGTGGGAGATGATCACAAAAACAAGTTTGTGTTAGCAAGAAGTTTCAGTGCTTCGGGTGTGAACACATGCACACAGATATATAGACACACACATATCATTCACTTGCACATATCCACATACAGGCAGATGCACACATTCGTTCATTCACTCGCTCACATTCACTCATTCACTGACAGAAATTACGGTACGCACACACTGATGCCACACACACACACCATAGAAGGGAGTCCAGGTGCCAAAGGATAATGTTTAACTATCTGTCTGTGCGGGAGACTGAGCTAGAGCTACAGAGAGAGAGGAAGGAGAGGGACCAGCGAAAGAGAGAGAGAGGGAGAGAGGGTATGGGGACAGAGAAAATGAGAGCATAAGATAGGGGGAGAGAGAAAGGAGAGAGACCAGTGAAAGAGAGAGAGAGGGTATGGGGACAGAGAAAATGAGAGAATGAGAGAGAGGGACATCGAATGACCGGCCCCTTTTCTTAATGTCTTCAAGACTTGTATCAAAGGTCAGGGTGCTGGGAGCACTGTCAAGACAGTGAGAGTTCCCCTGTCTCAGCTCAGGCCAAAGGCTGTAATGTTAACCCTGTAACCAGCTGCCGGTCTTCATTCAGCCCGTTCTTATCTGAGGAGTTTTCCTCTGGTCTGAATTACTTAAGCATTTATCCATGTACGCTATGTTGGCCATGTGCAGAGTGTTGCAGGCCGTTGGCCTTTCTGGGTGTTCTTATCTGAGCACTCGAATCCTCCCAGCCGGTCCCATCTGACTTTCACTTCAGCTTTCACCATGGAAACACCAGACAAAAAGGGGCCTCCCGCCACTTGCTGATCTCCTCTTCCTGGAGCACAGCCAGTGCACTGCACTGTGATTGGCTGCACTGCTGGTCTGAGCTGGAAGACACATCACTGGGCAGCGCTGATCTGATTGGCCAGCTACATTGGTGATGGTCTGATTGGTTAAGTGAAACAGAAACTGATCTGATTGGCTGACTGTAGCTGCACTAATCTGATTGGTTGGCTCTAACCAAATGGGCGGTTGTAGCTGCACAGGTTTGATTGGACAGCTGAAGGAGTGTTGATCTGATTGGCT
Organism: Albula glossodonta; assembly: GCA_019788955.1. NCBI lineage: Eukaryota > Metazoa > Chordata > Actinopteri > Albuliformes > Albulidae > Albula > Albula glossodonta. The sequence goes on from JAFBMS010000093.1 coordinate 1,465,739, forward strand.
GGTTGTATCACTGCATTGTTTTGTTGCTGAGGGTGAACTTAACTCCCTGCTGGTCCTCAGCATGCTACATTGGAATGGTCAGGTGTAAGGCAATCAATTAATCAATCAGCTATGAATCCAATTAATCAATTAACTTGTAATTCAGTAATTCCCTTTATTTCACTTGATCAGCCAATCATCCACAGTTAATAGGCCTGACCAGTTAAGAAATCAGTCAGTCAGTCCTTCAGAGGCCTGCTGGGGCATGTTGGTAAATGCAGGGGGTAATTATTTCCGGTGGGGGGTATTATCACTAATCATAGCACTCACTCTGTTGGGCACAGGTAACTGTCGGATGACCATGTGAATTAACATGTATTCGCAGTAAATTCAGCATTACCTGTGCCAGGACATGTGACGGCATGGAAGCTCCTGATTGGTCAGTGCAGACAGCCTCATGATGCTGACCCCCTGGACTTTCAGCACTGGGGCTTTGGATCACAGAGCAACAGGCTTTGGTGCTGGGGGGGCGTAGTGTGTAGAGTTTATTACCGTGCTGTGCAAGGGGGCGTAGTGCGTAGAGTTTATTACAGTGCTGTGCTGGGGGGCATAGTGCGTAGAGTTTATTACACAGTGCTTTCGTGATGTGTATCCAAACAAAACTGTCTGTGCCCTGAAGGACATGAAGGCCACCCCCATTCATAAAACAACACTTTCTACACCACTGATGTCACTTTCACCTGATTTAAGCTCCAAGTGGACATATAGCTGGAACAGCCTGTATGTGTGTGTTGTTCAGTGTAGTGTGTGTATTTCTGTGTATTGTAGTATAGTGTGTGCATGCATGTGTGTGTGTGTTGTTTATAGGCTGGGAATGTAGGTTAGTCCAGCTAATTCCACATAGATATAATCATGGCTGAACTCTTAAGTGGCACAAGTACAGGTTAGCAGGGAAGTTTCGCTGCTCATGGACACATTTCAAAAGCATGACCTCATTCTCTGCATTCCCACAGCCCTAGGAGCTCAGCCATGTCATACACTAATGGAATGCCTAAAGCATTATGTCATACATTAATGGAACGTTTCTGAGAAATGATGTCATACATAAATGGAATGTTTCTGAAGTATGATGGAATGTCTGAAAGTATGATGTCACACACAAATGGACGCTGTAGTTCTTGGCTGCCTGGAGATGCGTTTCCTGATAGAGGCTGCATCCTAAAAGCAGTCACAGGCCAAACGGCTTCATATTTCCCTTATTACCGCTCTCCTCTGCCAGCTCCTCAGACTGCACTGCCAGTGGTTGGTGTGTGAGCTCTGTCCTCACAGTAATCTGTGTGCATATTAGTTTCATAGAAGAGATCATTAGTGCTAATAAGTACGACATAAACAGACAGGAAAGAGAGACAGGGATAGTGATACAGAGAGAGAAAATGAAGGAGAAAGATATGAAGTGATAAAGGAGGACAGAGGAAAGAGAGACACTGGTCATACACTGCATTTTTCGCGATTCTTCTTTTTTAGCAGGAAAGACATTTTTACAGTGAATTTGAGAGAGAGGGAAAGAGAGGAAAAGATAAGGACAGATGGAGAGAGAAAGACAGTGAGAGAAACAGGAAGAGGGAAAGACAGAAGTGGACTTCTGTAAATTCCTTCCACTCGGCTTCTTGGCTTGCCAGAGTTATACCGGTTGCCGTGGAGACGGTATTCTTGGTGGCAGCGCAAGGGGACAGGCAGGAAGTGGTGTGTGAAACAGTGCTGTACATGAAACACCATCGGAAGGGGATCACAATGCAGGGTAGACTGCATTGTGATTTGACAGTGAAAGCAAGGCATAGCTCAGCCAATCGGTGGTAAAAGTCATGATCAGGTGATCAGAGGTGGTTGGTTTGGCTGGGTGGGACGCAGGAACTAACTGTCAGACCCTTGGCTTAGTGTTTGCACTGTGACTGCAGCCCACAGAGCACAGTGTCCCCATCACTGCACCAGAGGACTGGTTTTAAAGGCCTGTTCCACATGTTCCTCCTGATTTTAGTAAAAGAAACTGTCATTAAACAGAAGCAGAAAGTGGTGACTTGGGAAATCATGGAACTGAAAAAGAATGGTCACTCAGTCTCTCGGTCACTTCACAAACATGAGAGCTGCATTAAACCTGTAATATGTTCAAGAATATTTCACAGCACATGGGAATATATTAAGAGGAAGTAAAAGAAATGTTGCTGCTATGGCGAAAATACTCTAGTACATTCCACTTAAACATCAATCTCTAGATCCTTGTGTAACACCGTTTTGAAACTGCAGGATGTGATATATAGCTGGTAAATGTGAGGATGAGCAAGCAGGTCTTTAGCCGGTGCTGCTTACTAAGGTTTTTTTAAACCTCTTTTTTACATCAGTCCTGTCTTCCCATGTGGTCTCACGTCCCATCAGTGACCCAAACCGCTTCAGACCCCAGACCACATTCTCCTCAGCGGAGAAAAAAGACCAAACCCGGGGTCCGAAGGTCACTAATGGAGGCAAAGAAGAGACCAATTGCACAGAAGCAAGCCCATGAGTGAATCTATGTTCTGAGACTTGCATCTTCACGTTATCTACATTCAGGAGGCCATAGGCACTGACTGATTGTGCTCAAGTACTCCATTGACTGTGGAGTGAAAAATATTTTTGATTGGTTCAAACAAGTCACTGATTGACAGCCGAGAGAAGCGTTTAAGCCATCACTACTATGGTAGTCTCCAGGCAGATGCTGGAGTGAAAATGATCCGGGACGCTAATGATCCGGGATGCTAATGATGCAGGACACTAACGTTGTCTTACAGATGGAGTGTAATTTGTGTTTGGGATGGAAGCGAGGACAGGCAGGGCTCTGGCCTCTCGCGGTCCGCGGTCGGCTGAGGCAGTGGCCACATTGCACTTTCCGGTCACAGATTCCATTAAGATAAAAGAAATTATAATTACCGACTGGCTCCATTATCATCATAAACCCATAAATAATTTTGTTCAACGTGCTTAAGTGACTAGCATGTGGGCAAAAGCAAGTACAAATACAACCAAGCTGAGGTTTGTTTCTGAGGGTACATTCACTCAGAAATTTTAGTTTTCTTTTTAAAATCGTCAATGATAAACAAATCATTAGGTGTACCATTTTCAGGATTTTATATTGGAATGTTATTAACCAGGAAATATGGCAACACACCAATTGTCATGCTCGCAAAGCCATAGTTGCTGTAAAGTTCAAATAAATTGTTCAAACAATATAATTGCACGCAGCATATCTCTTACAACGGTAATCGTATCGTTAGCTGAACTAGCCTCACGATGTCTGACGGATTCGCCGTTCTGCACTGGGTGGTTTGGTTTGAGGTGGTGCAATAAATTTGTGTTGCGGTCTTTTTTGGCATAATTTACACATGACTGTACTCTATTGCACGTCTTCCCTCCTGAATCTAAACAACTTCCATACTTTGTGACTGTTTCAGAATTAGGTCTTCCTCAACTCTAGCAGCCTGTTCTTCCTGGTTCTCTCCCATTTTGAACTGTCAGGACAAGGATTGATGGGCGTGGGTACAGTGGTGTGACTGTCTGAGAGAGTTTCAGAGAGCGCACAAGTGAGAGAGCTTCAGCCTGTTAAACGCTGGCTTTAAAAATAAACACGCAAATGATTACACTGCGAACTAACCCTAATTCATTGTTACAATATAGTATCTTGTGTAAAAATGATTGAGTGTATCTGGTACATCGCCCAGCCCAACCGTGTTAGTGGTTAGGGATCTAGGGCCTGTCTCTCCTCTAGGTTTATTAGCTTTCTGGCCCAGTGTTCCTCCTCTGATAGTGGATTCAGTTGGCTCAGGTGGATTATTGTAAGATAAGGCTCATGATGTCATTATTATGAGACTGACAAGTGAGCCTGCCCTCACACCACATACCAAGAGACCAAAGCCCTGGATGCACGTTCCTAAGAAACATTTTCATTTCATTTCACATCTCATACACTGTCCACTGTGTAGCTGGAGAAATTACTGACACTATTAAGTTATATATATTTCTCAAGGGCGCAAACTGCAGTGCCTCTCCCTCTCTGGACCTGAACCTGTAACCTGTGAGCAACAAGCTAACCACTGTACCATGCTACTGCCCTACCTCCCCTGACCCCTGTGCTGTGTGTTCTCAGGTACTGGTGAGAGTGGGAAGAGCACGTTTATAAAACAGATGCGGATCATCCATGGAGCGGGATACTCTGAGGAGGACAAACGCGGATTCACCAAGCTGGTTTTCCAGAACATCTTCACAGCCATGCAGGCAATGATCCGGGCCATGGAAACCCTCAATATTCCCTACAAATACCAACACAACAAGGTAAATTCCTCTAAAATGTTGCCAGCTTTCAAGGCCCGCAAACTTTACAGACATGCTTATGTGCTATCCTTTTTAGGTCCTCCTAGTGTCTGAAACCATTTTGTGTGTGTAACTATAAGAATATGTTATATTTAAACCCATAACTAAGGGGTTGCTCTGGAGGGTGGCGTTGCCATGACTCCTGGGTGATGTGAGCCTGGTGGCTGGTTGCTGGTGGCTTTGGGGTGGGGGGGGGGTTATTAGCTCAGCAGGGGGTGGGGTGGCGTCAATCAGTCAGTATTTTCTCCAGTAGTTACAGGAAGCCAGGATGTGATAAAGTATCTTTTGACGGACAGCTGTGCCTAATCACTTCCTGTTGGGCGCTTCCTGTTAGCTACTTTCCGTAACAGGGCATGTGTGACTCAGCCCCTCCCTTTTTCCTGGAGGTGGGTGTGTCCTTAGTGTGTGGGCCCACTGTCACAGCCAACCAGAAGCCTGGTCAGAGCAGTGTTGCTCTGTGCAAAATGGCTGCTCAGACTGACAGCCCATAGAGGGGAACAAAACTACCTCATTACCGTGAGGACAGTAATAGATTTACATCAAGCGCATCACATTATTTATCATCACGCCCCCAGTCTGCTCGCAGAGTTCGTTCACACAGCAGGACCTCTCAGTTAGAGGCTCCCAGTCAGGTCAGAGCTGAAGCTTTTACACAGTAAGGTCTGAGCTGAAGCTTTTACACAGTAAGGTCAGAGCTGAAGCTTTTACACAGTGAGGTCTGAGCTGAAGCTTTTACACAGTCAGGTCAGAGCTGAAGCTTTTACACAGTCAGGTCTGAGCTGAAGCTTTTACACAGTAAGGTCAGAGCTGAAGCTTTTACACAGTAAGGTCTGAGCTGAAGCTTTTACACAGTCAGGTCTGAGCTGAAGCTGTTACACAGTAAGGTCTGAGCTGAAGCTTTTACACAGTGAGGTCTGAGCTGAAGCTTTTACACAGTAAGGTCAGAGCTGAAGCTTTTACACAGTAAGGTCAGAGCTGAAGCTTTTACACAGTAAGGTCTGAGCTGAAGCTGTTACACAGTAAGGTCTGAGCTGAAGCTTTTACACAGTGAGGTCTGAGCTGAAGCTTTTACACAGTAAGGTCAGAGCTGAAGCTTTTACACAGTAAGGTCAGAGCTGAAGCTTTTACACAGTAAGGTCTGAGCTGAAGCTTTTACACAGTAAGGTCTGAGCTGAAGCTTTTACACAGTAAGGTCTGAGCTGAAGCTTTTACACAGTAAGGTCTGAGCTGAAGCTTTTACACAGTCAGGTCTGAGCTGAAGCTTTTACACAGTCAGGTCAGAAGTGAAGCAGTGGAGTGTAACTGTGAGTCTCAGGGGTAGTGAGAGTGCAGCAGCGCTGGCAGGGTAGGGTTAGAGTCACAAAGTGGGATGAGGTTTCTGCATGTGTTCTGTTGGAATTTGGTTCAGTCAGTGGTTTTTTATGACTCTGCATTGCCCAGGAGGCCCTTGTTCCGACGCAGGCCCTGCACAGAGGGAACGCACTGAAGGCCGGTAGCATTTGTAATTTGTGAGCTAAATTATGCATCAAACTTTGAGCGATCGGAAACCTGGCGTTTAGCGCGCAGGCACAGCGGTGGCGAGAAGGCGTGGTAAACAATCTTCCGCAGAGCTTCCGGCAGGCGCGGCGAGATCCGCTTGGCACGGCTCTCCGGTTGCATTTCCTCCACTCAATCGATCGCGCGAGAGTGGAGCGGGGGGGATGCTGGCATCGGGAGCGCCTCTGCTAACAGCTGATGAATAATTGAGTCGCTGGAGGGGAGCGATGCGCCGGGGGATGCTGTGACCGATCGGTCAGGAGGGGAAACTCATGCCACAGACCCGCTACACATTTCTGCTGCGTCAGGGAAGCGGGGGGGTACAGCTCCGCTTGCGTCCCGAACCGTGCACCCGGGGGGCATCTGGGGCCACACCACACTTTCCCACACAGTTTACGTTGCATTTAGCAAGCCCAAAGCCCATGTCAAAATACCAGTCAGGGGACAGCGCCCTCTGATGGCTAACATGTCCCTGCGTCTCGCAGGGGAGGGTATGGGCCATTAGCCAGTCAGCGTACAGCAATGACCGCACCAAGTGCCTATGCCACATTTACAAGTGCAGATTTGCCCTCTGTGCTGGCCCTAGGCCTGCGGATGGAGGTTACCCCTGTGGAATCCCATATCTCCACTGCTTTCCCCTCACTCAGTCACAGTCAGAAAAACTGTTACTTTCACTGTTTACTGTTGTTATAACACAGGTGTCTAGATTTCTTGGTGTGTGCATGGCGTGCGAGTGTGTGTGCTTGTTTTTGTCCTTCTATAATTAGTCTATCTGAAACTGTAATCATGTCTGTTAGTTGTTGCATGTTGTGTTGTATATATTTTTAATCAGGACCCCCTCGAAAATGAGGTGCCACATCTTAAGGGATCCTGAAAGTAAATAAAATTTGAAAAAATTGGAAAACGGTACTTAAAATTGAGTAAATGTTGAAATAATGGTGAAATAATGGTTCTGCATTGTTCTGGGTGAAATTTGTGAAGTTAATATTTTCCTGGGTGGAGGACACAATTCCAGGAAAATCCCTAAAATCCCACAGCGGGCGGCAGCTGTGCCTGTCACCTTGTAGAAAGTTTAATTACTTCCTGTTGAAGTGGGGGGGGGGGGGGGGGGGAATTCTGCGTTTGGTGCAAATTCCTCACCTTCCTCTCTTCGGGGAAAAAAGTGCGAAACATCATGGGTGCATCTATGGGAAGAGTCTGCTTAGTCTCCGACCATCAGGTTCCCACAGCCAACGCTGTCTAAACTGGCCAATCACAGGCTGTTTCCCCTTTTAATGAGGAATTATATCATATGAAGTATGCAGCTATACGTACATGAATGCTATATGGAGCATAACGTTGCAGGGGATATGGATGAGATTAGACTGCAATGCAGGAAGCTTTTCCTTATATGGGTTTTTGTATTTTGCCGTTTTTGTCATTCCTGGAAAATTCTCAACGGCGCCCTCTCAGGGGGACCAATCAGAATGTGCGACCGAGCACAATCCATTCAAGAGTTGAGGACATAATCTCTTATCGCGTCGCTGGGTTTACAGGGAGTTTGCGTCTGTGAAGGAAATGGCTTTGGAGCAGCTGACCCTCGCGACGGTGCAGACACGTGATCACACTCGCCCTGCGGAAGAGATCTTGATAAAAAATAAACGCCTTTTTATCACGTGACCGCTGACGTACGCTACGAGATTCCATTCATCCCAAAGACGCGTGCCGGGTTACAGAGTTAATCGCTTCTGTGGCGGGAAGGTGATACAAGACAAAACGTTCACTGCTCCTTCATCAATTATTCCATGCCGGTGGCTGGTTTCTCTCAAGCAGAAAAAAACTCTTTATCTGGTACAGTTGTATCTATTAAGTATAAAACTTAACAATCCAAAATGCACAAATACATATTTTATTTTGCTTTAATCATGTAATATTTTAAGATTGCAAATGCATATCTATTAAATCAGTGAATGTTTATTTTTGAATGGTTCCGTTTTCATACCCACAATGCTTCACATCTGACTTTCCCTGAGGGAATCAACAAGACGAGAAATAAATCTCAATTAGGCCAATTTTGGGAAACAAATATGGAATATTATTTCCCAGACTCCTTATAAGGTCATTGATGCTGAACTCCAGGGGAATGAGGGGAGAGCAGCACAATAATCCTATACGTTCATCAGGAAACAGGCCAGTGCTTTAAGGGTAATGCGGCCCCTCCGGTCCAGTACTTGCCGGCTCTGGGCTTTGTGGTGAGGGGGCTATCGCCTCCTAAAGCTGGGTGAGTCAGTACAGCAGGGATACTGAGCACTCTGTGCTCAGGTACAGACCCAGTGCTGAGGTGTTCAGCTCCACAGCTGGTGTTCATAAACACGTTCCATGTGTTCACATGAACCACAGTGGATTGTGGGAAATTAGAGATAGCGGAACAGCAGGTGTCTCTTATCCCATTTGCTCACTCTTGCAGCAAAAATCTGCTTTGCTGTTTTATCAGGTGTTGTGATGCGTGTGACTGGAGAATGCCAGGGCCCATGGATCCACCCCACAGCCCTAAACCAATCAGCATTGAGCAGGAAACGCTAGGAACTAATAATGTGAATGTTAGGGTTTGAAGGGTGGGGGAGGTCAGGGGCGTTGCAACTCTCAGACTGGGGAGTAATCACATAGAGTGATTTACATTACCACACTGCACTGTGTGTGTGTGTGTGTTTGTGTGTGTTTTCGGGGAAGGTCCGATATGCAAAGCGTTGGAGAGTACCGTACGGTGTTGTGTTTCATTATGTTGTGCTCATTCACTCACCCTCCACCCTCTGCTTGTCTCTGTTTTTGTGAAAACTTGGACAGATGAGAAGGCGGAGAGCTGATGGCCTGAATTCAGTTAAACTCTGTCAATGGAAAAAAAAAAAAAATTCAACTGAAAAAAATGTTCTCAAACGGAAATCAAAAAAAGTTTGATGACTCTCACCCCTGGCACTGGCGCAGAGTGTGCCAGTCCTGCATGACCCACTGAATCTCTCACCCGCTGGCACTGGCAGTCGAGAGTTTCCCCTGTAAATCTGTGCTCTTTGAAGGCACTGTGCCTGTCAAACCAGCGCTTTTCATGACATAACCCGAAGGGTGGAAGAGCAGAGAGGAACACCATAACGCTCACACTTTGTCAGCAGCATGGTCTCAAAAACGGGAGCATCCTAAATTGCTGCGTGGGCTGTTATTTTCTATTTTAGTTCCTTAATGATAGCAATCTAATCATCCTCAAAGAAACGAGGCTAAATGTATCTTTATATTATTTTCTTTTCTTGTCACTGTTGTAGAATACACCCTTGTCACATGCGGCCAGTCTTTAAAGAGGTTATGGATACACAGATTACCTGCTTTCAGTGAGCACTGACCCAGTGGTGTTCAGGTGTGCCATGCTTATACCTTTCCACTAGCTCACATGCTAGCTTTATCCATCTCCGTTAGCTTTAACTTCTCTCCTGGCCTCACATGCTAGCCTTATACTTCCCACTAGCCTCCTATGCTAGCTTTATAATTCTCTGCAACCCTTGTATGCTATCTTGCTACCTCTCCTCTCCAATACCTCCCCCACAATTTCAGTGCAGTTCAGAGCAGTAAGCCTAGAACTCAGTGGGGGGAAGACCGTGACCCCAACCCAAAAACACGCCAATCCTCCACCCACCATCCAAGAATGTGACAGATGTCTGAGCTGCCCCCTGTCTGGGGTGGACATCTCTGTAGCAGGAAGAGCTGCACCCAGGCGGTGAGCCGGGAGTGTATCGCGTTTTGCATGCGTCGTGGAGCAACAAGAACGGCATCCTGAGAGACGAGAGACTGACTTTCCCCCAGACTGATGAGGCAAACTACCTGCTACCTGCCAGTGGGAACAGAGCAATACAAAACCCAGCTGAAAAATGACTTTCCCTCTCTCTGTTTGTCTGTGTTGCACTCACACACACACACACACACACACACACACACTGGTGCTTAGTTTGCTGCTGAGGTGCAGTAAGTTTGCAGTATGCCTATGTCCAGCAGGGGGAGCTCTACTCCAGTAATGCAGCTGCACAGACTCCAGGCCTCTCCCTCCTGGGCAGCAGTACAGACACTATAAAACACGCAGCTAACTGCGGAAGTGTGACAACTCTATAAAACTCACAACTCACTGTACAGGAGTGAATCCACTGTAATGCTTTAGGAGCACAGGTTAGGTCAAGGCTTCACAGTGAAGCCCAGGTACTGACTCCCTCACCTGTGACCTGAGCCTCATTAGATTATATCTGCCCTATCTGCCCCAGGGGTGATAAGCACACAGGAGATAAACGCAGGGCTCCTATTGGCCCAGACGGAGGGGACCTGCGCTCCTACTGGCCCAGATGCAGGAGACTGCACTCCTATTGGCCCAGACGCAGGGGACTGCACTCCTATTGGCTGAGACGCAGGGGACATGCACTCCTATTGGCTCAGACGCAGGGGACTTGCACTCCTATTGGCTCAGACGCAGGGGACATGCACTCCTATTGGCTCAGACGCAGGGGACTTGCACTCCTATTGGCCCAGATTCTTCAGATTTCAGTCCTCAGCAGGCCTCTCGTGTGTGGCCTAAATGATACACCCAATCAAAAGGCGGCGTGAAATGCTCTTTTCCGAAAAAAAAAAGTCATGTTTGGGATACACTTCACTACATCACAACTTAACAACCATACTTCATTGTTGCAAGTTGTATGTACTTTTGTGCGCTGCCATTCTATGTGTGTTTTGTCCTTCTTAATTTTGCATTTGTACTTGCTGAGGGAACACAGGTGACGATTATTCTTGTAGCTGAACCTGACGCAGTGCTGTAACTGCAGATATATCAGCCCCTGTCCGTTGGCCCCTTTTAATTGAATAAAAATATAATAAATAACTTGGGGATGTTTGATTTTTCCTGTTGCTCAGGGCAACGCTAACGTGGTGCGTGAGGTGGACGTGGAGAAGGTGTGCTCCTTTGAGAACCCCTACGTCGACGCCATCAAGAGTTTATGGAATGACCCCGGAATCCAGGAGTGCTACGATAGGAGGAGAGAGTACCAGCTCTCGGACTCCACCAAATAGTGAGTCCCCCCTCATTTGTCCCTCATTTTCATTGTTATCAGCTGTAAAAAGGAGAAAACTGTGTTGTATGAATACATACAGCGGTTACATGTATTTATATAAAACAGACATAAATGTTTATGACTGAAGAGTATGTTTCATGGTTTTGTCTGTATTTCTCTTTTGGAACAATCCATCCACCCCCCCCCCCCCCCCCCATTTTGAGTTTGGAATCATCCTTGCCTATTACATCACTACTGCCCCCCCCCCCCCTCCAGTCTGCAAGGACTTTTTTGAAAGTGAAAACTCACAGAGTTTTGTCTGGTTTCCTCTGTGCTCTGCCACGCATTGTTTGGATTGGCGCCGGGACGTGGGGGGGTGGGGATTAGATCTTAATCAAATCAGACGGAAAGTTCTTTGCCTGAAACTTGTTTGTTTGGAGCCCAAATTTGTTTCCCTGGACTCTGGCAAGCCCCGCCCCCTTGGCCAAAGTGTTAAGAAGGAACCTGGGCTTGTATTCATAAAGCATCTAAGAACAGTACTGCTGATCTACGATCAGATTTCATCTGTTCTTATCCTGATCTTATCCATTATAAGCGAGAAGGTAGAACTGAACCTGTGGAAAATCCATAACTGCTAAATGATCAGGAGCAAGTATATCCCTATGGACTGGAACTGCAGAGACTTTTAGTCACTCTGTTGTCCCGCCATCTATCACTCTTTCACCCCTCCCTGTCTCTCTCCCTCTCTCTCCATCTCTCTCTCCCTCTCTCTCTCTGTGTCTCCCCCACCCCTCAACCCCAGCCTGTCTGTGGCACAGGATGATAAAGTCACTCAGTCGGTCTGTTTCTCTGTGGTTTCCATAGCTATCTGAACTCCCTGGACCGGATCGCAGAAATTGGGTACCTGCCCACCCAACAGGACGTGCTGCGGGTTCGAGTCCCCACCACGGGGATCATAGAGTACCCTTTCGACCTGCAGAGCGTCATCTTCAGGTGAGGGACCCCTCAAACTTGCTACAGTACCACAAACACACACCATTGTAACCAACCTATCCCTGTAAACACACACACACACACACACACACGCACACATTAATTACCTTATTGATAATTAAGAAGGTCAATGATTCCTCCCCTTTCTGCCTTTAGGATGGTGGACGTTGGGGGTCAAAGGTCAGAGAGGAGGAAGTGGATCCACTGCTTCGAGAACGTGACCTCTATCATGTTCCTGGTGGCGCTCAGCGAATACGATCAAGTCCTGGTCGAGTCGGACAATGAGGTGAGAGCCAGGGCGGGGCTGGGGGGCGCCTGCCATGGGGGTGATCCTGATTAACTGTGAAAAAACGACAAATATCACATGGAAGGACTGGAACGATGGACTGTTCAGTCATGTGGGTAATGTTGAGGGAGCTGGGCCTCAGTTCTCATAAAAGGTACTGCAGCTGTACGTTGCACTTTAACTGGGTGGCGTGATGCAGCCTGACTGAAGCTAAAAGGCCTGTTAGCCACCATGATGTGGTCTGTTTGAACACAGCTGTGCAGGAGGGGTTTATTGTGCCCACTCCACTTAACACTTCAATTAAACAAAATGGTGGCTGTGCTGTTGGGTTGTCGCTGTTAATGTCTTACCCAGTTGCAGTCATTTGCAGCTGGAAATAGACCGTTCATTAGAAATAAAATATTGAGTGGGATTCATTTTTCATTTTGAGCTAAGACAAGGCAGTTTCGCCGGAACTACTTCATAGATGTGCATCATACTTTTTCTCCATATACAAAAAAAAATCAACAGCATCTTGAACATGAGTAAGTAAATACCTCAGTGTAATACTATATCGTATGCTCAAGATATCGTAATCATATACACTAATCGTATGCTGGTATGCTGGTGTGTTCTGCGGTCACAGTGACGCACTGATGGACCGAGCTGTGTGTTCTCCATGGAAGCCCCCAGTCAGTTGAGGTGGGCGGGGTGTGGGTGTGGTGTGGGCGTGGCGTCTCTGAGACGGATGTGTGTGTTTGCACAGCCTCTGAAAGGTCACCGCTCTGTCCTCGATTTAAAAACAGGGAAATGAGCCGTTCTAGGCTGGCCCCTCTCTGCTCCAGACTCCCCTCTTGGTGGAAATAGTTGCAAATGATCTCCCAGTTGTTTTGAATGAGACCCATGGCAGCAGACTCCCCGATCCTTAAAAGGACTGATCCAGCGTCCCGCCGGGTTTGGCTCTGGCCTTCCCAGCATGCTCTCTGTTCCCAGCCATCCTGGGGGAGGAGAGAGGCATAATTAAAGCTCCCAGTTTCTGGGAATAAACTCGTTATTCCAGACATTTGACGACCCAACCGGGGTCAGGGGTCGGAGGCCACGGAGCTGGAAAGCGCATTCCTTGGGCGTTTGTCGTTGGCTCAGCTGTTGGATCAGAATCCCCGCTGACTCAGCAAACAGGAGGCGGGAAGAGTCTCTGGAACCCCCCCCCATCCCCCTGAGTCACCGCGGTGCAGAGACGCACTTTAGCCTCAACTGTATGTGTATCTGCAAAGGGCTTGATGTCCCACTTAACTGGCCGGGTCGTTTTGGGAGTGGGGGGTTTGTCTGAGCACATTTCCATTTTCCCAGATTTCTCCTGATAAGGAATCTGATCAGGAAGTGCTCATGTTTCTGGCTGTGAATGTCTCTGGGGCTTGTAGTTTTTGGCTCTGCGGCAAGACGTTCTCTCCTGCCAAAGACTGCAGAAGCCCCGGTGTGTGTGCGTGTGTGCGTGCGTGCGCGTAATGTTTTATAATGGGTGTATGTGTGTGTGTGTTCTGCAGAACCGCATGGAGGAGAGCAAAGCCCTGTTCCGGACCATCATCACGTACCCCTGGTTCCAGAACTCATCTGTTATTCTGTTTTTAAATAAGAAGGACCTGCTGGAGGAGAAGATAATGCACTCCCACCTGGTGGACTACTTCCCTGAGTATGACGGTATGGTGACTGAGTACGCTCGCTCACTCACTCACTCACCCACCCATCCACCCACCCACTCACTCACTCACTCACTCACCCACCCACCCACCCACACACACACTCACTCACTCACTCACTCACTCACTCACTCACCCACCGACACACACCCACCAACACACACCCTCACTCACTCACTCACTCATACACCCTCTCACTACTCACGCACCCTCATTCACTTACTCACTCACACACTAGTCACACTCACTCACTTCCTCACTCACTACTCACACACCCTCATTCACTCACACCCTCACTCACTCATTCACTCACCCACCCACCCACACACACCCTCACTCACTCACTCACTCACTCACTCACTCACACACTAGTCACACTCACTCACTTCCTCACTCACTACTCACACACCCTCATTCACTCACACCCTCACTCACTCATTCACTCACACCCTCACTCACTCACTCACTCACTCACATACACACATAAGCACACACGCACACTCACATTCACAGACCCACACATCTGAATTCACATTGAAATCTGTCTGTGTTTTAGGTCCTCAGAGAGATGCCCAGGCAGGCCGGGAGTTCATTTTGAAAATGTTTGTGGACCTGAATCCTGACAGTGACAAAATTATCTACTCCCACTTCACCTGTGCCACCGACACGGAGAACATCCGTTTCGTGTTCGCCGCGGTCAAAGACACCATCCTGCAGCTCAACCTGAAGGAGTACAACCTGGTCTGATCTCACCTGGTCGACCACACCTGGTCTGACCTCACCTGGTCTGATCTCACCTGAAGGACCTTTTGCTGAGCTTTCACAAGAGTGACTGTAATATCTGTGAAAAAAAAAAACAAAAACCACAACAGAATAATCGCATAAACCTAATTTATTACTGTCCGCGACCCCTGTGTTTGCGGGGTCTATAGTAAATATTATTATTATATTTAAAAAGAGAAAAATAAAATCTAATTGCAGGAGAGGGGTTGGCGATTTGCAGCACAGTTTTTTTTGGCAAAACGTTGTGAATTTTATTTTTTAAATCTCTTGTGCACTCAAGGGGTTCGGGGTGCCGTCAGCACTCTGGTTTGTTCCGGTTCCTTCTTCTTTTTACCCCCCCCCCCCCCCCCACCCCTCTGGCTGCCCCCCCACATCTGCGCTAAAGAAAAAAACAACCTCTCTCATTTATGGACTGTCTCTCTCTCTCTCTTTATCTCTCTGAAGGATGACAAGTATTGATACTGTGATTTTTAAATTATTGATATAAATTATTATGTCCGTTGAGGTACTATCTGTGGCTGGTTTGGAGCTGGAGAGGTGAAATGAAACAGGGGTGTCTGAGCTGAGAGGGGGGTCCCTCCCGGCCCCACGGTGTTCTCTTCATTAATTACACAGTGCCACGTTCTCTCTTGTGCTTTCCAACCTCCTCTTTTTTTATTGTCGATGCCAAACTTATTCCACACGACGCCCCCCACCCTGCAGAGCGGCCATTTTGAGGGTGAGAGGACGGCATCCCGGGGGAGTCGCTTGTTGGCCACTGGATCCCGCCCTCTGAGGAGGAATCAGGGTAGCAGCGGTTTAGCGGGTCGCTACAGTTCTGGGGATTTTTTTTCTGCCTCTGAAATGCCAAAAGCACCGGTCAGGAAAGGGACCCCCACCCTCGAAAGATCCCACGCCTGGATGTTTAAATAAGCGTGAAGCGTGAGCAACCCCCCCCCACCCCCCCACACTGCAACCACTTCAGCCTCCATATGAAGAGGGGCGTGTCCGTGGAGACAGCCAATCACAGCGGAGCCCAAAACTCCACCCTGTAGAACGCGGGGCCCGTAAGCGATGACTCACTCAGGAGTGCTGCAGAAGATGGCAGTGTTTGTGAGGTGTGGCTGCTTTGGCGCCACCCCTATGTTTAGCTGGTGGGGGAGGGGTTATTTCTGATCTCGGACCCACGGCACTACAGTTTGTTGGGGATGTTTGTTGGAGACGTGCTGGAAGTGTGGGTGGGCCCCTGTGTGGCTGGCTGTTTTGGGGTGGGGTGGGGTGGGTGGGGGCATGGTGGCGGTGAACCTGTCTGAGGGGGAGGGGGGAAGCAGGCTTGTCTTCTCCTCACTTACCACCCCCCTACAGTGGAGCTCAAAACCGTCCAATCACAGGCCAGCTCCAGTTACTGGTCCAATCAGAGCACAGCTGATTCTCTGGTTTGGGCCACTGAAGCGAAAAGGTGGAGATGTGACTGGTTCTGCCAGAGGAGAGCGGGACACTGAGCACACTACGCACCAAAGCTAGCCCCTCTGATTGGCCACAGCATCCCTTCTCCCATCCTGCTTTGTTTCTTTATATATTTTTTGTAATAATGCCCTTAACATAAGCCTGTAATTTACATTTTATTGAGGCATAGTGCAATTATGAATGCTATAATCATTGTACATACATCTCTCTCGCTTTCTCTTTTCTCAGTCTCTCTATATATATATATACATATATATGTATATGTATGTATATATACACATATATATATGTGGCAGCAACCATATTGGCTTTGTAATCATTATTTTTTTTGGCAGATTGAATGTGTGGTATTGAAAATATGTATCTATGTAATTGTATTGTATGTCTTATAGCTAATTCATTTTGAATAATGTTATTTACTTTTTTTTTTTTTTTTAAAAAGAGAATGTAAATTTTTTTGCCAGTTCATTTCTCAGCAAGGAACGGATTTCGGTTTCAAACTATGAAAAGAAGAATAATGCTATCTAACAGAATGGTATGCCAGAACTTACAGTAGCAGTTATAGATTTTGTTAATTGAATTTTGTATGAAAAACAACCCAAGCTATTTACAGGGCTAATTACATTTGTTAAAGACAAGAAACTGGTTCCACTAACAGAGCATGTTGTAATGGAGGAACGACATCATTGACATAATTGCCAGATTTTTCCCCTCCTATCTCTGGTTTACTCTGTGAGAATATGCCCAAATTTGAACTTTATTTCCCACCTTACTGATGAGAGTACCCCCAAATTTGGACTACACCTCCCAGTTTACTTTTAAGCATACACCCTGGCTTGGACTACACTTTCCAGGGCACGTTAACGGTTTTGCCCTGGCCTGGACTACATGTCCCAGTGTAGCCTGAGCCCGTGGGCTGGTTCCCTCTGCAGTCTAATGTTGCAGACCTATGCATCACTGGCAGTATTGTCGTGCCTGCCCCACCTGGCTCTGTGTAGACAGGTGACAGGATATTGCACCATACATGCAGTTTGGTTTTGTTTTACATGCCTCTCTGAACTGGGTGAACTTGTTGAATAAAGAAATATCTGAATGACCATAGCCTCACACAGATCTGTTTTGTTCTTTTAACGAAGAAAGGTCTCTTCACAAGGTGCCTCTCACTTGTTTTGAAGTTTAACAAAGTCAAAATGTACACACAGCCTTGAAGAAATCAAGCTGTACCTGAAAATAAAATAATAAAATATTAAAATGACTTTGTGTTTCAACAGTGGCCCTCTTTGACAGCAAAGGTCACATGACCTGCTGTGCAGCTGTACAGTCAAACGTATAGGGTGTGGTGTTTAGTGCACAGGTGAGGGAGGCTGAATAAAAACATTATGCTACCTGTGCTTTGAAAATGAAAGGAGGCCAAGACAAAGCCTGTCGTAAGGGTTTGGGCTGTTGTCATGACGCACCCATATTGGAAGTCACATGACACATGTTGGGGGGGGGGGGGGGGGGGGGGGGGACTTGTTTCTACTGAAATGGGACTGTGAGATATTTTACTCTCAAATCAGTTTTTAAATGTCTATCTTTGCAAAGCAGCTTTACCCTGCTGCCTGAACACCTGCCCGCCTCCCAGGGTGGCAATGCAGGAGGTGCGTGGACAGAAAGCTTGGTCTGGACACGCGACCTTGTGTGGTCAGTCTCCCATCTGGCTCTGTGTTTTATGCATTATTAACCGGAAACACAGAACAAGACATACCTACGTGTATTCTTGAACAAAAAATATGAACACAAGAGAGGAGCAGAAAATGTTAAACGCAAAGAATATAACCAAGACCATTACTATTGTTATTCCAATTAATAATAATAGTAAACTTGGTTATTTTTCATTCTGCTTATTTTATAGTAACTAAATCAATTAAAGTTGTGTCAATCCTAATTACCAGTATCTTTCTGCTATGAAAGACATTTAAATTGTCACTTGAATACGCTGGGCAAATATAACAGAAAGGAGATGATAGCTGGCCAGCCAAATGGAGAGTGCACCAGTCACAGAAATGGAAAGGTTCTGTGAAATGTCAAGAGGAACAGTGCTTAAGCCAACGTGTCAATACACACTGCTAAATGTACGCGAGTGGGGCCATGAACACCAGGATGAAGTCAAACGCCTTTTATGGCCCAAACAACCACTGTAGAACATGTAAGGGAAGTTTCAAAATGTATAGTAAGACTGGAGCAGATAATACCTCCTCTATTCCTCAAAAATATCCTTTGATAGATTGGGGTGTGTGTGTGTGCATGTAATTTATGTATGAATATGTCTGTATTGAACTTGTGTAAATGTATCTCTGTCGTCTTAGGGCTTTATAGTATGTGGTACTCAAGTGTCCTGTATCATTCCCTAAAATCTGCTGTGTTCTGTGCTCCCTGGAAAAGGGTGGTCGCGGGGTCAACATGGGGTCATGTCATGGCGTATAACATCTAATAAGTATAAAATCTAATAATACCCAGTGTCTCCCTGCTTGGCACTGAGCTTTACAGTGATGACTAAGCGCTGCTATAATATAAGCCTGTCATATCCTGTGAAAGCTACAGTCCTGCTGGACTGGAGTCGAGTTTGAGCATGGACAGGACAGCTACAGAACAAAGTCCCCTATAAACCGCCTCCAGCTGGAACGTGCGGAGTATCTGCGGCGCCCAAAGCCGCTTGTGGTTTTGACAGGAGAGGCAGTCAGGATGTCTGGCTTTCGTGCGCGGTCATTCAGCGGGGTGCGCCGAGCACGAGCCGCGAATCCGAGAAAGAGCCAGTTAAGTGACTCCAGTGCGTGTTAACAGCAACGGATAACTGTCTCTGACAATGGAATTTTTAAAGTGTGCACACTCACGCTTAAAATGAGAAGTGAAGTAAGGTTGGTCTCCCCGCATGTTGATGGATCAAAATTAGTTCCGCTAAAGCTTTCAGTGTACCTTTATACATCATGTTTTAGGCGCATTTAGTTAATGTTGTGTGGTGTTTGGTGCCTCAGCCCAAGCGCGTGTATTTTAACTCAGCTGCAATGTCCGATCTTGTGAAGGAAGGAATCATTTCAAACGTAAACTTACCATAATTCAGCAAAGAAGTGGGAGGTGGTGTGTGCGCGCTCGAGGAGGGGCTGTGGTAGTCGTGGCAACGCCCCGTGTAAAATGCGGGCTGAACTCGAGCTCAACTTTAACACTTGATGCTCCTCTCGCCTCATCTTCCTCCTCCCCGCGCGCTCGTGCACTGCGCTCGCGTTC
This sequence comes from Albula glossodonta, assembly GCA_019788955.1. Lineage (NCBI taxonomy): Eukaryota > Metazoa > Chordata > Actinopteri > Albuliformes > Albulidae > Albula > Albula glossodonta. The sequence goes on from JAFBMS010000093.1 coordinate 1,485,148, forward strand.
CGCCCTCGCGCTGCTCCTACAGGGACGCAGAGAGAAACTTCAGGATATACTGTGAGGACCGTGCGACAGACGCAGCACTTTTCTGTGCACGGGGGGGTCTGGCGTACCAATGAAGTGCCTTTGCAGATCAGCTTCTTCTAAAACACTTTTTGGTCTTCGTAAAACTTAACACGCGAAAAACCGTTCGAGTCCAGTCAAAAGAGGTTTACTTCACTGCCATTTTCCTGTACTTTTTATGAATAATAATAGCACTATATAGTGCAAGGACTAAAGTCTGTTCTGAACGGAGACGGAGCGCAATCCTAGACTGTGAACATTCTCTACAAACTACGGGTGTTGTATCCGAAGATTTGTATTAAGGTGTTTATATTTACATTTACGTCAAACATTTCCGAAGTTAAGATTTCAAACTTTGTCTATGATGGCGGGATGCTGCTGTCTGTCAGCAGAAGACAGGGAGAACAGACGGATAAATGAAGAGATTGAGAAACAGCTCCGGCGGGACAAGAAGGACTCGCGCAGGGAGCTCAAATTACTATTGCTGGGTGAGTAGACCCTTTATCATGACACGATAATCCACACTTTTATTAATTGTGTTACAATTTTATTCATGGGTCTAACCGGCAGATAGAGTGAGTTCCACCAAAACTCAGTGGGCCACAGATACTTGAAAACCTCATCTTCACACGCAACGGCAGTTTTAACCCTTTCCCTGTCTATATACGTTTTTCCTTACTGAATAAAGCACATACACGCTGTTTCGCAATACGTCATTTAGTTCTGCTCTGTATAAACTTGTAGCCCACCTATAGGCTTTTCAGGATTTTCGTGCTTAACATGATACCGTAAGATACAAATCTGACGGGAGCTATTCATTTCAAACCCCCCCTCGGTTCCGAGAAGCATAGCATAGTGTGGTGTCGCTCTTCGCCTTTCGGGTCATTTCCACTTAACTCCTGAGCCCACTCACCTCAGCTGTCGGTTCTCTCTCTCTGGGCATCCTTATCTTTTTCCCCTTTTCTGCTGAATGCTTTGTCATATTTACTGAATGCTTAATTTTGTGCATGAATAATGTTTAAGAATGAAACTAGACACAGCATCAATTTCACTCCCATTTTTACTGGGAAGAGTCCAAATGGTCCCATTGCACATTGTGTTGCATGTGTCACACCCCAGTTCTCCAGTACAGTTCTCTCTCTCTCTATGCCTCCCGTCTTTCACATGACGTGGTTGTGGTCTGTTCTAGCCGATCTGAAAGTGCAGGTATCAGGAATGTGGAGCTCATATGTAAATGCATGCAAAGTGAATCGCCTGTATCAGATGCACACATGCAGGACTCATGACCATGTGCTACACCTGCCTCAGAGAGCTGCAGCAGAACCTGCCAGCAGTGCACGCTCTCTGCCCTGTGCTCTGTTATTTGGGGCTCTGTGGTAGACACAGCTCAGACTGAGAGAGACGGTGGCTCAGTCTGAGAGAGATGCAGCTCAGTCTGAGAGAGACGGCAGGTCAGTCTGAGAGTGACGGCGGCTCAGTCTGAGAGAGACGCGGCTCAGTCTGAGAGAGACGGCGGCTCTGTCTGAGAGTGATGGCAACTCAGTCTGAGAGAGACGGCAGGTCAGTCTGAGAGTGACGGCGGCTCAGTCTGAGAGAGACGACGAGTCAGTCTGAGAGAGACGGCGGCTCAGTCAGAGAGAGACAGAGACTCAGTCAGAGAGAGACGGTGGGTCAGTCTGAGAGAGACGGTGGCTCAGTCAGAGAGAGACAGCGGCTCAGTCTGAGAGGGACAGCGGTTCAGTCTGAGAGGGACAGCGGCTCAGTCTGAGAGGGACAGCGGCTCAGTCTGAGAGAGACGGTGGGTCAGTCTGAGAGAGACGGCGGCTCAGTCAGAGAGAGACAGCATCTCAGTTGAGAGAGACAGCGGCTCAGCCTGAGAGCGACAGCGGCTCAGTCTGAGGGGGACAGCAGCTCAGTCTAAGAGGGACAGCAGCTCAGTCTGAGAGAGACGGCATCTCAGCCTGAGTTGAGAAACAGCTGAAAAATGCTACATAGCCAGACTCATGCATGTGTGGAGTTGCCCTGCTCCTGCATGCATCTCTGTTCTGCTCCGAGAATCACTGTATGCTCCTCTGAACTCAACTCCAGAGAGACACTGGGTGGTGAAGCATGGTAATATCCCATAACAGCTAATTAAAACTCTCATTAGCCTCATCAGGGTATTGAAGGGTTAATTAAAACCCTCGTTAGGCTTCATCAGGGTATTGAAGGATTAATTAAAACCCTTGTTAGCTTTATTACTGGTATTATGTCAATATTCACTTAAGCCACATCAAGACCCCAATATTTTATGAAAATATGAGGTGCATCTAATTAATTTTGTGTAAAATGTTGCACATAGTGTAGCTGTGAATGTCACTTAAATGCTTTATAGTTTTCACGCCGAAGTTTTTTGCCATTTTCATATGCCTCTAACATTCATGTGAATTCAACACCAATCTCTAATTTTCAGAAATGTTCAGTATTTCTATGATTGTAAACACAATTTTTGGGTCATATGCAAAGTGATTTTAAACTCTGTGTGATTTTAAACACAGTGCTGCTCAAGCTGGACACACACTTAACGCACAGGCCTCCATACCTCATCTTATTTCCCATAATGGTTTGGTATTCATACACATGCTAATTCATGCAAGTGTCTGGCAAAATGTCACAAACCTTCAGGATGGAAAATCACTATTGACCATGATCACCAGCAAACAAAAACAAGCAAATTTTACATGTATTTGCCTGTGTTTACTTAATAGGTTCACTCTTAAGGGACTACTCCTGCTAACCTTCGGCCCTGATTTTACATGGATATTGTCATAAAATGGAAACAGAGGGTGGTGATGTAGAACTCCACAGAGCTAGGTGGAGGCGCAAATTTACAAACTGGTAAACATCGTCACATCTAATGTCGTATGTGAATGTAATACACGCAAGAGCTCCATGTCGCAATGATTTTGAAGGAAGTCAGAGTCTGACTCTGGCCAAAATACTTACATAAGTGGTTAGATTAGTATCATTGTGCAGAGTCATTGTTAAAGAACAGGATGCGAAATATCAGCTGAAATATTTAAAAAGAGTGACTTTTGAGACGGACGCTGAGACAGGAGTAACCCGGGGGCAGCACGTCACATTCCCTTTTGAGACGGCGCTGAGACAGGCCTCACCCAGGGGCAGCAGGTGACAGTGGCGTTCACCAGCAGAGCGGTGCTGAAACAGCAGGTCAACAGGAGAGTGTGGCTGGTGTGGGGTAAATATGCCATCGTTAGCGCTTACAGATTGCCTCTTTGGGAAGTGAGGCCGTGCCAGTGCTCTGACACCCTGTACCCCCCCCCCCTTCTTACCGCCCCCCCACTCCCTCCCAGCCCACTTTGCAGCTTGTTTTCCACAAACTGGCTTGTTGCTTCTTGTAGCTTCATTTTACAATTAGTAATAAAACAGATGTTTTTTATGGTTCTAATAACTAAAATAAAACTTCTTTTTAAAACTTTAAACTCAGCACCAGGAGCTGGTTACTTCGATTTTTCAGGTGGGGTGTGATCACTACAGGTGACCAAGTCTCTCACTCTGTTTACATGTGCATGTCCTTAAATTAAAAACATGGAGTCTTGTTGCTGTTCAGGAAAATTCAAGGTGTTCTATAACAACAGGTACATTGCAGCAGTGCACCTGCCATAGGCAGGAAGACCCCACAGATACAATTAGCTTTTAGGTTTTATTAAGTAACCTCTGGATCTATTAACTGCACAGCATTGTAAAGGGACTGTAATTTCATCTATACATAAATGATAATCACTATCTGGAGCAAAAAAGTTTTTTACATTTGCAAACAATTGTCAGGGGCGGGGCAGAGAGGGGCGGAGTGGAGAGGGCTGGGGCAGAGAGGGGTAGGGCGAGGCAGAGAGGGGAGGGGCGGGGTGAGGCAGAGAGGGGTGGGGAGCAGTGGGTCAGAGAGGAGTGATGAGGCAGAAATGGGCGGAGAGGGCCACGGCGAGACAGAGGGGGAGGGGCGGGGCAGAGAGGGGTGGGGTGAGACAGAGAGGGGCTGGGCAGAGAGGGGCGGGGTGGGGCAGAGAGGGAAGGGGGGGAGAGGATCGGTGAGGGAGTGGAATGGGGCATAGCATTTTGGCATGTTAGCAAGATGTGATAAAGTATGAAAAAAGTATATATCTCACCCACCATTGGCTGCTCAGTAGCCTGGCTACCAGAATTAGCAGGGTGAAGTGTTCATGTGTCTGCATGCATCTGCATGGCTGTATCCTGCTGCAGAGGCAGAACAGAAATATTAAATCACATGCCATGCTGAACTTGTGAACAGCACTAGTGTCTGCATTAGGTAGGACCAGTCTGCATTTATCGGTCAGCTCTAGGATTATTTTTCAGCACAGAATGACCTCAGAACAGCTGCTCAGTCTGGTGTTTAAATGTCTACAGTAAACCACTGCAAGAGGATGTCTGAACAAATAGATATGCAGAAAGCGGATTCCGCAGCTGAAGATGATGTTTATTTCTGTATTCAGAGAGTCAAGATCTCATTGTAACCTCTCTTCAAGTATTTAGATATCAGACAATGTTTACTGTAGTTTTAGAGGCTTTAAATGCCTTCTGATGTCAACTGGCAGTGAACTCCTCATATTTAGAGTGGAACAGAAACCTGCCGTAGAAGACTAATGAAATATGACGAACCCAAAGCATCATTAGTTTTTCATTACTCCTACCTTACGAGGAAATACATAATTTACCGATAACAGTTTTCATCCTCGTCATTTTCCAAGTAGTCTGCTGGGCCTGGTTGCTAGGGTGATGGGAAATACATCACCCAGGGCAGATTTTTGTTGGACGGCTCATGGACTACTGTGGCTATTTTTTTCCCTTTTTTCTTTTTTACCCTCCTAGAACAGTGTCACTGTCCACACCATAACCCCCCCCCCCCCCCCCCAGGGTCAGGATGGAGCAGCCACACACATGACTCCTCTGATTCCCAAACTGCGGCTTCCGAACGTTCTTTTCCAAACGTTCACTCCCAAGCATTTGCTCCGGAAAGTTCACTACTGAATGCTCACTCCTGAGCATTTGCTCCTGAAGTCAATTTCAGTGAGCTGACACTGGCTGAGGGTGAAGGGAGATAGAGAGAGCAACAAAGAAAGGAACATACCAATAGAGAGAGAGAGAGAGAGAGAGAGTGACTGCCAGAGCAAGTCAAATAAAGGGTGAGAGTGAGACAGACACAGAGGAGGAGGAAAGAGGAAAGAACAAGTATTTTTCCTTGAATTATATTTTGTATGCTGTGGCAATATTTATGACTGAATTTAGTACCTATAAAGCAACTGGAATTTAACTAAATTGAGTGAGTGGGATGAGGAAGAGCAGAAGAGGGGTGAAAAGTTAAACGGTCTCCTTGTCTCTGTAGCCCCCTGAGTTACTTGCAGCTTATTTGATCAAACATGGCGGTCGTAAGGAGACCATCACGGTTCCCGCCGCTCAGTGAGGTTCCTGGCTGAAGCAGAAACACCACCCACAAGCTGATGAATGAGCCGTTTCCAGCCCTCCACTCAGAGTGGGTGGCTGGGGGATGAGGGGCGGAGCCATGCAAATCTCTCTGCCAGTCAGCCGCAGTTCACTCTCCACTGGGTGCAATGGTGAGGTGCTCTCTGATAGGAGTGGGACAGGGTCTATGGGCTGGATTAAATACCAGCTATTATTGTTATTATTATTATTATTATTAATAATAGTAGTAATACTCATACATTCTGCTTATTAACACCTTTCTTTAACTCTCAAATGGTCTCTTTACATAGAGTCATAAAGAAGCCAAAGACTCGGCCGACTTGGCAAAGCCAAGATAGTTTTGTTTGGCAGGGTCTGTTTAGTGTCTAAACCTGCAGCGGCAGGGTGAGTGCTTATCATCCCTGCCAATAATTTACAGCCTTGTGCTAAACAAAATCATCTAATAATTTAATCACTTGATTTAATTTAAACAGTTTCAGGGAAAGTTGTTTTGTCCCGACATTGTGACCTTGAAGGCTTGTCTCAGAACCATATTTGGTCAAAAACAACTTGAGGCCTATTCTGCGGTCAGCGAAGCTTTATCGCCATGGCAACCTGGAATGGGGGTGCAGAGGGGGGGCAATGAAGATTATGATCATCATTATCATCTCAGACATCAGCGGAGTTAGTTTAAGACACAAACGATGCCAGCCCGAGGTGGGGTGCCAGGAGGACTGGAGGTCCAGGGCAATCTGTCAGCTCTACCGTTCCAAGGTGTGAGAGGGGCTGTGCTACTGTTAACTATGCTGTGCTACCATGGCTGTGCTAGCTGTGTCATGCTAGCTGTGTTGTATTAGTAGGGCAGTGCTGTGGTAGCTATACTGTTGTAGCTATGTGCATTAGCAGTGCTGTGTTAGCTGTGCTGCTAAAAAGGACGCTGTGGCTGAATCCTGTGGCTGTGATCCAGCTGTGTGCCGCTAACGTCACTGGACTGTTTTCTGCCCCTCTGATTCTCCTCTTTTGATAACCATGGAAACCAAGAGATGGGCTTTTCCCGGGCACAGTGGCTGGTGATCTCTGTCACCTTGGTAACATAGACTGCCCTTACCATGACCTCACACATGTTAATACTGTACTCTACTGTACTCTACCCACACTCACATGTACCGCAGTGCACCTAACACACACGTCTCTTCTGCCATGTGGCGAATGTGTGTCTGAAACTGCACTACAGCTTTACATTGACATTTTTGGCTTTCAGAAGATGTTCAGTCAGTTCCTTTCAGTAACACGGTGTAGAAAATACAATACTTTGCATGTATTTACCTGAATTGTTTGTGGCTCGGAATAATGTTCTATGAAGGTAAACAATCTATTTTCATATCTCTACAACAATCTAATCTATGTCTCGCATGATTCAGCAAGACGAAGCGGTGATCGAGTTGCTGCCCTCTTGTGGAGGATAACAGAATATAGTTTGTGTAATATTTTAAAATGATGAGTCAGTTCACACAGACACCCATACATCATCTGTAGGCCTTGAAGTATTGTTTCAAAATATCATGCACAAACAAGGAGGGTCACACGTGCACAAACGCACACACGTGCCCTGTGCTGTGTGTTGTCAGGTACTGATGAGAGTGGGAAGAGCACACAGACACACACACACACACACACACACACATTACACACACACGTGTGTGTCCCTGACCCCTGTGCTGTGTGTTCTCAGGTACTGGTGAGAGTGGGAAGAGCACACACACACACACACACACACGTGTGTGTGTCCCTGACCCCTGTGCTGTGTGTTCTCAGGTACTGGTGAGAGTGGGAAGAGCACTTTTATAAAACAGATGCGGATCATCCATGGAGCGGGATACACAGAGGAGGACAAGAAAAGCTTTACCAGGCTGGTCTTCCAGAACATCTACACCTCCATGCAGTCCATGATCCGGGCTATGGAAATGCTCAGCATCGCCTACACGGACAGCGAGAACTCTGTGCGTACCCCACTCAGTCCCGGTGCCGTAATCAATCAGCTCATCTGACTGCAGAGACATGATATAGAACTGAGATCATGCTGAGACACAATTTTGTAAGGATGCTGTGACCACACTAAGACCATGTAGAGACAGTGCAGAGACCACACTGAGACCATGTAGAGACAGTGCAGAGACCACACTGAGACCATGTAGAGACAGTGCAGAGACCACATTAAGACCATGTAGAGACAGTGTAGAGACCCCACTGAGACCATGTAGAGACAGTGTAGAGACCGCACTGAGACCATGTACAGACAGTGCAGAACACACTGAGACCATGTAGAGACAGCGTAGAGATCACATTCAGATCATGTAGAGAGTGTAGAGACCACACTGAGACAGTCCCCTGTGTGCATTTCAGAGCCGCGCAGCCCTGATTAATGAGGTGGAGGTGGATGGGGTGGAAAAGCTGGAACCAGAGCATGCGGCAGCGATCCGGGCCCTTTGGGACGACCCCGGAATCCAGGAGTGCTACGATCGCAGGCGAGAGTACCAGCTCTCCGACTCCACCAAATAGTGAGCCATCATGTTATCCCTCAGGCTTTGACACAAAACAAACAATCAGTGTACCAAACCACAGATGGAAATGAGCTCATACCTCAGTCTGCCAATGTGTGTGTTGATGGAGTTGCTGATTCAGTTATTACTTTGCTGTCCCTTTTGACTAAAGAAATAAATAATAATAATAAATAGTCAATAATAAGAGTCATAAAAATAATAAAAAATGGCTCCTTGAAAATCCTGACAACTACAGTCTGTGTGTGATAGTTGTAACTTGTATGCTGATTTTGGTCATGCTTGAATTTAAGATTTAATAAAATAAGACTGGATTCATATCCTAATCTACGTCACATTACATTTTAATCACAATTATTGTAAGGGCAAGTAATGGCTAATGGTTATTGTGAATGCTGTGTGCAGTAACTGCTAATTGCTAATAGCTGTTGTGAATGATGTGTAGTAATGGCTAATGTTTATTGTTAATTTTGTGCAGTGATTGCTAATGGCTAATAGCTGTTGTGAATGATGTGTAATAATGGCTAATGGTTATTGTGAATGCTGCGTGCCGTAATTGCTAATGGCTAATAGCTATTGTGAATGATGTGTGCAGCTACCTGACTGATCTGGAGCGCATCGCAGACCCCGGGTTCGTCCCAAACCAGCAGGACATTCTGCGGGTTCGAGTCCCCACCACTGGCATCATTGAGTACCCCTTTGACCTGGAGAACGTCATCTTCAGGTGAGTGGCCACGCCCTTTCACCTTGAGAACATCACCTTCAGGTGAGTGGCCACACCTTTTTTTCCCTGCAGAATATGGTTTTTTGGGTGGCCAGGACATTTGAAGACCCAGTAAAGACTCTCTGTGGCACCACAGAAGATCAGTATAATTGTCTATAATTCAAGGCCTTAAGGGTCACTGGAGGTCACATCCAGCCAGAACGCTGTAGCTGTAGCTATAGCTGCCTCTGTATGATTGAGAAGACATTACAAAAGACTCACTTAAAACAGGCACAAAATACTTCCTCTTATTATTAGGCGTTAGGCCTACTTTACTATCTGTAGAGATATGTTGACCCTTTTGGAGGTAGTCAGTTTCATAATCAGAGGTTCAGAGCATGTCTAACAGCCATGCTAATTTTACTTTGTTGAGTTTTAGTTGGGAGTTAAAGGAAACGGGTGATCTCAGGCCGGAGGAATGGTTGTGTTTCTGCGCATTATTCTCTGTTGAAGTATGCAGCTTTTTTGCCTGGAAAAGCCCTTCTGCTCAGGAACTGAGCACAGCAGCACTGCTGCAGGAACTCTGCCAAATTCTAATCCCCTTCCCAGAAGCCCCTGGGAGAAACAGGAATCATGGGAAAAGACCTCCAACCAGGGAGCGAAAATAACTTTCCCATAGAATAATGCGTACTTCCTAAAGCTTGGAAAGCCCCAAGGCAACACAGCAATGTATTGAATTTGTACATACAGGGAGAGAAGCAGCTTCGCTTTCTCTTTCTCATTCTCGCTGCAGTTTCATCCTCCCTCCACAGGGTGGTGATCAAAACACCTTTTGATGTAGTCATAGATTGTCCTGGTCCCACTGCCCTTTTAGTTTATCAGTGTAGTAACGGGCACCATTTCCTCCTTTAGGATGGTGGACGTTGGGGGTCAGAGGTCAGAGAGGAGGAAGTGGATCCACTGCTTTGAGAACGTGACCTCTATCATCTTCCTCGTGGCGCTCAGCGAATATGATCAGGTCTTAGCGGAGTGCGACAACGCGGTGAGTACTTCCTGTTCTCACCACTTTTTAGCACATCTGTGTGTATGTGTGTGGAGATGGTGGGGTCTGGTGATTCAGATTTAAGTGCGTGTGTGCACGGGTGTGTGCATGTTTGTGTTCTGCAGAACCGCATGGAGGAGAGCAAAGCCCTGTTTAAGACCATCATCACGCAACCCTGGTTCGCCCAGTCCTCCGTTATCCTCTTCCTCAACAAGACTGACATCCTGGACGAGAAGATCCAGTACTCCGACATAAAAAACTACTTCCCCGAGTACACAGGTGAGTCACCTGCCCAGGTGGGCACACCGTGGAAGGGACTGATATCATATTTCAGTTCAGGTGGGAAAAAAAAACGTCTGTTGGTTCCTCACCTCCAGGTCCACCGAAGGAGGCCAAACCAGCACAGGAGTTTATCCTGAAAATGTACCAGGACCAAAATCCAGACAAAGAGAAGACGCTCTACTCCCACTTCACCTGTGCCACCGATACTGAGAACATCCGTTTCGTCTTCGTCGCTGTCAAGGACACCATCCTCAGACACAACCTGAAAGAGTTCAACCTAGTGTAAGCTTAGAGTGACACATCACCAGGTGACTTACCTGGATAAAGGTGAGGGGTAATCAGGTGTAGCACAAGTTTAGAGGTGAGAAGTTACCAGTTGTAGCACAGGCGTAGGGGTGAAAGCTAACAAGCTGTAGCACAGGTTTAGGGGCAGGTTACTGCTGTAGGTGCAGCTAAATGCAAGATTGGTAAATGTGCATACAAGTGCAGCTCAGGTGTAAAACACCTGGATCACTGAGGTTAGAAGGAGTAGGAGAAACCATAGACAGGTGGGAGAGGAGGTCGGGCAAGAGATTGCGGAGAGGAGAACTGGCCAATGACTGCACGGTGTGACCTCTCTGGGGCCATGCCCAAAAACATTAATAAGCAGAAATGGAAAATCTTGGTCTGAACTGAAATCCAGATTTGACTTGAAGCATCAGTAGCTTTGTCTAAAGTTTACAGTTTAAATCTACTATCGAAATATATTTAGTTTCTGTAGGAAAACTATTATTACCTTTTAAAAAAAAAACAAAACTCTAGTTTCTTTTGAGATATAGAAGCAATGGAGAGAGTGAAATGAATGTTAATTTTTTTTCTTTGGGGGGGGGGGGGGGGTGGGGTACTGATTTTTTTAAATCGTACATAGAACAATGTTTCTAGAACCTTCCCTCTGGTCCCCCAACTCAGCATTTGGGTCAAACCTTTTGGCTTTTCAGGTGAGGAGCCTTGGAATTAGTGACAGTGAGGTATGCATTTATGTATTTCCCTTCACCTGTAAGAAAGTAAAGACTTTGGAAATGTAACATTTAAAAACAGAGCCTTAGGCACCATACATTCTTCATGTTGTGTGTAAATAAAAACAGGACAAACGAGGCCCAACAAACAGAATGTCTTTCTAATTTACTCACCTGGGGTACACAGCATGAGAAGCCAAACCCGAGCGACTACCTGTCCAAAGAGGACCAAAAAAACCACTCAAAATGAATAACAATGATGGACATATGTATACACAGATATATATATATTTATATGTATTAAACTCTATTGAATTCATGAAACAAGTTTTATATCAAAAATTAAGATTAAATATATTTTTGTCTGATGTAAATGTGTAGTTTCTTTAAAATTTCTGAATTGTTTTCACTTCTCTTTGGAATAAAATAGAAGGAAATTGCTGTCTTGTTTGTTATTTCGTTTTTTATTTTATTTTTTTTTTTACATAAAAGTTCATCTCTTTTATAAACTTGTTCACCCAACACTAATGGATAATGGAAGGATAATATTATGAGGACCTTTTGAAAATCGAAAGGAATAAAAAAAAAATTACCTTGTGCAAAAGAGTTATACGAGGTGTCTTCATATTATTCCGTCAGACGTGACACTTTATGGCTGCGAGCTGGAACTGCAGATGGGTTTTCTGTTAATACATCGAATTTATAATAACACACTCACTATGCCAGGTGTTTTCTGCTAAACGTGAGGTGTTAAGTGCACATGGTACAGAGCTGCATTCATCTAGTACAAATTATCCAAAAAAAGAAAGCCACAACAAATTCACATCACAGACATTTTCATCTTTAGTTTATTGTAAAAATCGTGGTAGTGGAATAATAATTTACGCGTCACCATATATTCATCTATTTATTTTATTCACCAGCTAATAGTGCAATTCCTCTGTATTCAACAGGTAAGGCAAATTTTCATTCAGCAACGAGAGTGGTTCCATCAATAACTTAAAAAACAAACAAACAGACAGGACTGGTGATTACTAACAGCTGGCTGGCACTCTGTTGATACAGACACCCCTCCCCCTGGCCCCAAAAGGGGCAGTAACCATTACAGATGGAGGCATGTCCCTTCCCATACCTGAAAATGTATTTTTGTCATCCCTTTCATTCATATTATCAAATAGGTAAACCTTTTAGGCTTGCTGCCCCCGCCCCGCCCCGCCGTCCCAGGCTGTGTTTGGTGCGCAGTGTGCTCTCTCGCGCTGGGTGAAGCTGAATTCCAGTGCAGAGCTGGACAGTCTCTCAGTGAAGTATGTGAACACAGAGCACTCAGCTCACTGGCATAACGCAGTACGGGAAGAGCAGAGTCTCCATCTCTTTACACAGTATAAAAATAACATGCTCTTGTGGACTGACTACACACCAGGAACCGCTGGGCTTAGCATGCAGAAGCACATAAATGTGTGTGTGTGTATTAGTGTGTGAAAGACTACTTTAGCACATTTAGTATGTATGTTTGTTAGTGCTTGAATATGTATGTGTGTGTTTGCATATGTATATACATATGGCTGTGTGTGTGTGTGTGTGTGTTCGTGGGTCCAACCCAGATGGGAGAGGTAATGTGGATTTGGAATGGGGTGTTTCTGTTCAGGATTCTGGTTACTCCGGTAATGCCTCACGGTTGCTCCGGTAATGGGCCATAGTTACTCCAGCCATCCTCAAGCGTCCCTAATACTAGGGTAATTTGGGGTTTGGCTACCCCACACTCCCTTTGTAAACACCCACCAGAGTTCACAAAACTGCTCACACGCCCACACCCACCCCCACCGGCCACTTCATTACACAATCGAGGTCTGAGCGGATTATCAACAGTTTCCCCAGCTGTGAGCGGGTTTGTTATTGAGAGGACAGGTATTGCGATTCCTATTGCAGAGGAATTGCAGACTGGCAGTTGGGCCTCCTCTGTAGAGAGACACAGGACAGACAGAGGAGGTGTGAAATGGGCGTGGCACTTTCGCGTGTACAGGTGGAGCTGTGGCACTTTGTCTTGAGCGGGTCCAGGTGACAATCCAGCCTTTGCAAAGGATCATGGGCCTGTGAGGGGGGGGGCACGGGGGGGTTTCATTCACGCCTGTATTGCAGAGCGCCTGTTGCTTCGCCAAAAAGATACAAAAATGTAGAAATAAAAATTAAAACAAGAGACTTCCAGGCATGGGTCCCCTGCTCCACTGTCCCATTGACGCGCTCCACAGTAAACGTGTTTGTACAGACTCAGGTGCACACTGAAACAGTCTCTCTGTTTTCATGCATCAGAGAACACAAAAGGCACTGAGAGAGTGGGGTGAATACGCTCTGGAGCGCCATCTTCAGTAGACTGGGTGTATTGCATCATTTTGGGTTGTTTAGTGTCATGTTGGGTCTTATTTTGTCACAGCTGACCATGGTCATATTAGTTTGTTTTGGGTTGCATTATGTAATTTTAGAAGTTATTACATCATGTTTTGTTTTTTTTAGGTTATAAAGGTGCATAATGGGTTATATAAAGTTGTACTTGGTTTATGCAGAATTGTATAGGGTCATACAAAGTCATACTAGTTCATATAGTATCATAACGGTTCATAAGGAGTTGTACTGGGTCATAAGAGTTTGCAATGAGCTGTTGGTCAGTATTTCGGCAAGCTATCCCTTGCGTCTTCCAATTTGGCCAGAACCCACTGTAAAGAGAGGGGAAAACATGTCACCTGAAAAAGAACATTGCTCAGATAGTTGCACAAAAACAGTCCATTAGCAGTGGAATTAAATTAAAAAAACATTTTGATGCTCTCAGTGGACATACCTTGGCTATTTCAGGAGTTTTGAAATTGATGATTTTCCCAAACTCTTTGGCATGAAACACGGACTTGACTCGCTCCTGCAGAGGCCCAGAGAGAGGAGGAGGAGGGGGATGAGGATGAAGAAGCAGGAGGAGGTTTGAGTCTGACCCTTCCTGCTGGTGAATGCTGGCACACTAAGATGTATTGTGGCTGCATGAGAGGTGTTCTAGCCCAGGAAGAGGTCAGGTGTTCTAGTGTAGATAGAGGTACGCTGTTCTAGTGCAGGTGTCCTGGATAATGCACAGGTGTGGCATACCTTGGCCTCAATCCGCAGTCTCCGCCCCTCTACGATGATTGGCTCTTTGGTGAACTCGTCAAAGCAGTACTGCCACTCGCATGTCAGCTGCCCAAATGTCCCTTTTGTCACGAAGAAAATGCAGCTGCGATAACACAGGAAGTGACAACACAGGAAGCGACATCATTCAGAGGGCAAACAACACAATCACACAGCTTACTTCTCCATGAGGAGCAGAGCTGGGCACCAGGACGGCCCAGAGCAAAGGAACCCACCTTTTCGTGATCATCAGGAAATCTGTTTCGTTCACCTTGGCATGAGCAAAGTATCTGTATTTGGCAAATCTTCCATTTTCAATTCTCTGCAAGATAAAAAGCAGAAATCATTTGAGGGTGGGGGTATTTTTCCTTCACAGGGTTTGACACTGAACTCTGTGACTGATTCTCTCTCTGTTAGCATAGACAGATCTACAGTGCTATGCACATGGTCACTAAAAACACACCTCTACAACAACATACCTCTACAACAAGCACATAAATAAACTACAGTTTATACAGCGCTACCTCTTCTGCTGACTGGGGGGGTCACTGGACCCTCACAGAGGGGGTACGCTCAAACCCCAACTGCAAGACACTCCACTCGAAATTCCTCAACTCCTGAAATGCAGCTGGTTACAGATCTCAGGAGGTCTTCCACAGTGGCACAGGAAAGTCGACATGCTCATCCCTTACAACACTCGCATGTGATTGGTCAAGGGTTCTTATTGTAGGCGGCACATGGATAATGTTGTCCACTCAGATACAGCTTTACTGTGAACCCCTGCCTACCTGCTCTTCTCTGACTGGTGTTCAGTAACAGCGTAACCGCTAACTGTCATACGGTTAGCTGTCAAAGTGACAGGACAGTGGTTACAGCAGTGTTAAATAAAGCTGAATAAATTCTTTATAGTTGTATTGCAATATTCCTGAAAAGTAAGGCACACCCATATTTTAACCACATAAAGTGCATTTATTTAAGGCACAACATTAATAATAAATTATGACCAAAAAGTTTTTAAAAATTACAAAAGCATATAGACAAAAACCACAGAGTATGTAAGCAGCCTGCCTGTCATTTGGTAAATGAAGGTATGAAAACAGCCAATGAAAGAGTGAAATGAGTTCTCAAAATGCAGTTTATTGGATGAAACACAGAGCTGGGCAGGGTCATGAATGACAGAGCAGAGGGAGAGACTCCAGTAAAAGTGGGAGGTGTCAGAATATCACCTGATCAAACCAGAAGGAAGCAACACTGCCTTTCTGACATGGCTCCACCAATCAGAAAAAAACATAACAACAGCTGACTCTAACAGCCTATTATTACTCAGTCCATGTTGGTCCTGCACTTTGAATGCAAGTCAAAGATATTCTAAGATGTTGCAGATTTGTGCATAAGGTATCTTTCCGTTTTCTCTAAACAGTAATTTCTCCTTGGGCAACACTTCCTTGTGGCTGGCCAGACATATAAATGTCACCTGATCACCAGACTCCACCCACATTTTATCATTCATGGAAACACAACTCAAGACTCAACAAGATGGATGAAGTTGATGCAGAGGGCTCTTTAAATGGCAGGTTCACACAAACATCTTTCAAAGTGGCAGTAACACAATCAAACTAACACTTTTAAAACAAATATACAACAAACATTACACTTGAATGGCAGTTTGATTTTTTAAAACAGCATTTTTAACAGTTCCTTGCTGACTAAATGGCAGTAAAATATATATGGCAGTATTTGCATTTATGAACAAGTCATAATGAATTAGTGCACCATAAAAGAAAACTTTCAGATTTTGTTACACTCAGAACATTTTTGGTATACAGTGTGACACAATGCAGAATGTAAGTGGATATTTATGTTAATAACCCTGTTGTATATTGTGAATTACAATTCATGACTCTATGAGGCACACTAGGGGCTAAACACCAGGTGCCCACCACTGGGTTAGTTACACAGTGACTGACAGTCTGACTGTTTAAAGACCCCCGTTGTAGCCTTATGAACTAGCGGCAATGACAAAATGGCAGGCACAGACAACAGCAGATTCAATGCATGCACTGCTAGCACTTAGCAATTTTATTCTAGCTGTCATCATCATCATCATCATCATCAATGTCAGTCCTAATCCACTGTGCGCAGGCCATTCTTTTCTGCAAACATGACAAGAGAGGAGAGAAAGAACAGAGCCAGAGTAAGGAAAAGCATGCAGGCACCGCTAATGCTAGCGCTGAAGCTAACGCTATCACTAACGCTAATGCCAAGAATCTATTAAGACACCTGCAGAGTCACAGCTAGTGTAGCCACTCTTAAATAACATGGGCCTCTACTATTTTTTGGAAAGAAGGAAGTGTGTTAAAATAATTAGGGAGCTGAACCTGCAGTTCACAGGTTGCAGGTTCAAGTCCCAGTCACTGCTGTTGCACTCTTGATAGTATTTAAAAGCATGTGCTCTCTGAAAGAGCTTTTAAAGAATGATTTCAACAGCCTTAGATTCAACACTGCCTGTTCAGCTACCATTACAGTATCCTCTCCTCCTCTGGTGAACCAAATGTATGAGAGCTGACTACACAATATTTAGAAATTAAAAAAGTGGGATTAGGGGCTGTAACTTCGGCGTCATATTTAAGGGTTCATCTTGTCACGACAGTCATTTTAGAAATAACCCGCACAGACACTGGGCAGACCAGCTGCGATTTTTGATAACCCGCACAGACATTGGGCGGAGCAGCAGCAATGTTTGATTCAGGATGGGCAGGAACTTTAATCTTCCATCTTTAATCTTTAACTGCAGGATGCCTGTGTGCTCAGTCCACTCTGCTGGCTCAGCAGCAAACACCAGAACCCTTAATTATACAGTGTTTCACAGCCTCACTGCCATAAAGCCCTGCAGCCATGCGCTGTCCACTGACAGGCTGCACCAACAGAACACAGTACACCTGCTAATGCCACACACACACACACACACACACACACACACACACACACACACCCCCACAAAGCTGGGATCACCTTCTGAGAGTGCTGACAGGGAGAAGCTGAACACAAGCGAGAAGCCACACAGCCTTATCTCATGTCAACTCATGACTCAGAAATCATAAACTCACAGCAGCAGAAAGCAAGCGCACAGACACTGGAAACATGCTAGCAGTGCACACATCCAAAGCCACATGACCAATCAGAGTGAAGCTCAGGCACACCTGATCCCCTGACCTTTGACCCCTGACCCAGGGGGTGGGTGTGGCCTCAGGTGAATCAGGCCAGGTGAGGGAGAAGGACAGGGTGACACACAGATCCTACCTCCACAGAGGGGGAGCATGCTGAGGGGAGCGGAGGAGTAAAGGGGCGGAGCTTGTCACCTGTAGCATCTGGCTGCCGAGACCCTCACGCTCCTTATATGGGCGTATGACACCGTCCTCGTGGAAGAAGCGTGGTGGACGCAGGCTCTCAACATCCTGAGATGTCTCTGTTGCCCTGGAAACATACCATTTTTACTGTATTTCAGACCGAGAAAACATGCTTTGGGAACATGACAGTATTCTTGATATGCAGATAAAATCAATTTAAAAACCATTCAACAGAGCTGAGAAGCAGTGTAAGAGGGTGTAAAGGGGGTACAGAGATAAGGGATGTGATTTTTGGGGTACAGACAAAGGGGGTGTAATTTCTGGGGTACAGATGTGGCAGTACATACCTTTTGATCCCCTGGAAGGTGCTGCTGGCCATGTCGATGATCCCCCCCGTGGGACGAGTCACAGCCCCCACCAGCCCCTTCCCCACTCCTTTAAAGAACCCCGCTGCACCCTCCTTCTGTGCTCCTACAGGGGGCGACAGAGAGCCTCAGCCACAGAGCCACACAGCGCCAGCCTGTGTATCTCTCTGATACGGATAATTACGCTTGAACTGAAAGTTAACAGCTGAGAGACCAGTCATTCAAATGAGCAGCTGAACTGATAAGGCCAGCCAGCACACACTGATGGGATACCTGCCATGTCACTGAGGTTATGGCGTTTCGCATTTATACAGCACATTGACACTGTGATCATGCTCATATTGGCTCAGAAAGTACTGAGACAGAGCTCACACACACACACACACATACACATCCACACACACGTAATGCAAACACTACCTTTAATGGGCTTTGTGACGATCCCAGTGATGCCGCTAACAAAACCCTGCGAGAGACACGAAGAGAAATAGTAACTGTGGAGAACCATCTCTCTGCTCCCACAGTGAGCTGGGAAAAACTCATGTCATTGTGTTTTCGTTTGCACAGACAGACTCACGGAGACGAGCCCCTTGCCACCGCGGGTCAGGCCCTCCCTCAGGCCGCTCGGCTGCTTATTCATCGCCTCCCGCCTCTTCTGCTGGTACTCCTCGTCCATCGTCATGGCAGCCACGCCCTTTGCCATGGCACCAGTGATCCTGGAGGCAGCACCTGCAATGCCCCCTGGGAACAGACACAAAGAGGTCAAGTGACACAAGGGCAATGATAAAGGGGGGGCCTTGTGAACCAGCTGAGGAGACAGAGGGGGTCATGTGACAGGGAGTGCACTTACCCACAGCCCCGCCCACCAGCGCCTTCACTCCCAGGGCCATGCCTTCCACAAACTCCTCTGGCCCCTGGATAGCGCCCTGGGGAACCCCACAGAAACCCCACCGTCAAATAAAACAAACATATCCCAAATATATATGTTCTTATAATTACTACTGTTGTGGTTCCGTTCATTAGATTTATTGTTGTTACTGTAATTAAAAACACTATAAAAAACACTTTAAAATAAATATTAAAGTCATCCTACCTGATAAGGTTCATAGAAGAAGGCCTCCACCCCTTCAGAGAGTCCCCGGATCAGGCCGAAGGGGTTCCCCAAAACATCCAATCCCAGAACCAGCACATACATCTGCTTAATGGCCTGAAACACAATGAGTGTGTTATACAGGAACTGCACTACCAATTTGGATAGACATATAATACAGGTGAGTAGGTGAGTTACCTGACTGGACTGATGTCTGATACAGGTGAGATGTTTGGAGTGGTGTGATACAGGTGTGTAGGCAAGTTACCTGTTTAGAGTAGTGTCTAATGACCTCCCACTGGAGCTGCTGTGTTGTACGGAACTGGAATGTGAGCTCAAAGAAGGCCAGCCTGGGGAATCACAGGAGAGATCACGATTCAGACCATATAAGCATTCTTCCATAAATAGGCTAAGCCAAGCTATGTTTATGTCATGTGTGATACAGGCTAAGCTAAGCAATGCTAGTGTAAACTGCTATACAGGCTTAACTAGCACGATGCAGTGTAAATGAGGCCGTACTTGAAGACCACGTCCTGCACGTCAGTCAGCGTGGCTCCGATGCTCTTCAGCAGCAGGTTGAGGGACTGAACAGGAATGACCTCCGTCTCCCTCTTTTCCTTATTTCCATCCTCTCCCCCCGAGCTCAGAGAGAAACTCAGGTGCAGCTGTCCAAAATACAATGAATACTTAGCTACATATCTAACTCTGTTTGTGGAATTAAATGCTCTTCACTTTGATAGGGGAAATAAACACTCTTGCGGTCCTCACTTTGATAGGGGAGGTAAACACTCTTGTGGTACTCACTTTGATAGGGGAGGTAAACACTCTTGCGGTACTCACTTTGATAGGGGAGGTAAACACTCTTGTGGTACTCACTTTGATAGGGGAGGTAAACACTCCTGCGGAACTCACTTTGATAGGGGAGGTAAACACTCTTTCGGTACTCACTTTGATAGGGGACGCAAACACTCCTGTGGTACTCACTTTGATAGGGGAGGTAAACACTCTTGCGGTACTCACTCTGATAGGGGAGGTAAACACTCTTGCGGTACTCACTTTGATAGGGGAGGTAAACACTCCTGCGGAACTCACTTTGATAGGGGAGGTAAACACTCTTTCGGTACTCACTTTGATAGGGGACGCAAACACTCCTGTGGTACTCACTTTGATAGGGGAGGTAAACACTCTTGCGGTACTCACTCTGATAGGGGAGGTAAACACTCTTGCGGTACTCACTTTGATAGGGGAGATGTGGAAGTATTCATAGAGACTGATTGGGGTTTTGTCGGTGGCAGAGGCGTGATTCAGTTCTGTCTTCAGGTACTCAATGTCCTTATTAAACAACTCCACCTGCAACAGAGACAGAGAGAAACAGACAGAGTGACAGGCAGAGAGAACACTGGAGTTATGAGCCATAACAGTACAGAGTAATGCTATATGGGTTAATAACATCAATACTGTGCAACTGCCATGGTTAATTCAACACAACTGCAGCTCTTATACAAATACACTGTACCTGGGCAGGGGTGCTTACCTCCTGCTCAGACGACACAGCGCTGATGCTCTCCTGGGTGAAGAGGTCCAGGATGGCATACAGGAAGCCCAGGTCTAGCTTCAGATCCATCTCCTGGATCAGAACCTTAAAATACCTGGAACCAAGGCAGCATTCAACAGGACTTATGATATACGGTATACAGTCCTGGAACACCTGCATATACCTTCCACAGAGCTCCACAACACCTACAAAAGCCCACGATCACAACAAAATCAGAAAGGGACTCACTTGATCCGCGAGATGTCTGAATGTCCAGCAGATCTTGTGACGATGCTGATGTCAGTCAGGGGTTTGGGCTCTGGTTTTTGGTGAGCAAGTATCAGAGATTTTTTTTAATCTTACAGGGAAATTTGCAGATTTTAATGTGTATTTCTGTTCATCTAACATGAATGGCTGCCATTTTCCAGCACACTACACCCACTGACCTGAGTCCATGGTGACAGATTTCGGGGGCTTGATGGGGTAAAAGACATAGGGGAAGATTGCACCCGGCAGCTGATTCTGGATCTGTGGAATCATCAAACAACAGCTCGTTTAAATTTCTTTCGTCAAAGCCAATCACAGAATAGTCCAGCAAAAGCAATGTACTACTATCTGTAGGTTCACCTGTAGTTCACTTGTACAAGTGTGCCAGTAGGTCTCCTGTATGCGGTATATCTGTAGCTCACCTGTACAGGTTTGCCTATAGCTCACCTGTATGCGGTTGATCTGGATGCGGTAAGCCTTCTGCCGGGCAGAGATGCTGTACTCCACCTTCACTGCAGGCAGGAAGTTCCTCCTGAGTGGTGAGTCATAGGGATGCAGCACCCTCATGTCTGTACCACTGGGGGTCAGAGACACCTGCCACACACACACACACACACACACACACACACACACACACACACACACACACACATATTATACACTTATCAGCCATTTGACCTGCCACACACAGACGAAGTGAGGTAAGGGAGGGGTTTGGGGCAGGGCTGAGGTGAGGGTGGGTTTAAGGGTGGGGCTGAGGTGAGGGTGGGGTGGGGCTAGGGACAGGGCACAGGTGAGGGTGGGGTTAAGGTGACGGTGGGGTTAGGGGTGGGACTGAGGTGAGGGTGGGCCTAGGGACAGGGTGCAGGTGAGGGTGGGGTTAAGGGCGGGGCTGAGGTGAGGGTGGGGTTAATGGTGGGACTGAGGTGAGGGTGGGGTTGGGGTGGGCATGGTCAGCACAGGTGAGGGTGGGGTTAGGGACGGGGCTGAACTCTGACCTGCAGATTGTTCTCCAGGTCCAGAATCTGGTTGTCCACTGGGCTGCTGTCCATGTACTCTTTGAACTTGCTCTCCAACGCAGACACGTCCTTCCCACTCATGGGCTTCCACCGACTCTTCTTTTTAGGCTTAGACTCCCACACCACATCAGAGCTACACACAGGGAAAAATGCTGAAAAACTGTGTGTGTGTGTATGTGTGTGCATGTATGTGCATGCGCTTGTGTTCATGTGCGTACATGTGTGTCTGTATGTACCTGGTGATACCGATGAAGGAGACCTCTTGGCTGGCACTGTTGTTGACTAGGGAGATGCCCATATCCTGAAGGGAAAGGATCACTTCCTGTTCGGCGAGCTCTGCCTTCTCGTTGTCACACAGCAGGTTGTAGACACGCCTGTCCTCTGTGAACAGCGCCACTCGCTGGAGGCCCTCATAGAAGGATATGAGGAACAGCTTCTTTTCATCGTTCACATCCAGCAGCATGTCCTGTCACGAAGGTCAAAGGTCAATGAGCTAGATATCCTGTCCGTGACATTACTTCTGTAATTACTTCTGTGAACTAATACATCACCACTTTCTTCAAATGTTTTGTAAGTTTTTCTTACTAAAATCAGGAAGTAAGTGAATTTGAATAAACCGGAAGTTGTGTGACATAAGCAGGAAGTGCAGTGTACCTCCTCGCTGCGGAGCTCTCCAGTGTAGTTTCCACACTTCCACTTGAGCGTGCGTGACCCGGTGGGCTCAGCCCAGGTGTAGTACACTGCCTCTCCAGGTCCCAGCTCATCCTTCTCCTTCTGCGTGCTGCAGGAAAGCACCGCCATTACGGCCCAGCACCACCCACACCCAAACACCAAGCCCTGACTGCAATACCACTTCCAGCCAGGACTGTGGCGCTGTCTCCAGTCATGACTGTCTCCCAACAGCCATCAGCAGGGCCTCCAGGCTGATCTAACGGGCCAGTGTGGGAGCAGCCTTCTGTTCTAACCCAGAGCACTCACGCACCTGACTGAACAAAAGCAATCGATTCAACCAATCAACCAACTGAGGTCCTCAGTCAAGACTGTGATTGGCTGCATCAACCATTTCAGTTGATGTCAGTTCAAGTCAGGCTTGATCTGTGAAAAGCCTGCACCCACACTAGTCCTAAATACATTTCATAAGACAAACTGGTGACCCCTGGCTGACTGCCATGACCGTGAAACTGTGTATGAACATGACCAGACCCGCCACCACCACGCCCCCCCCCCCCCCCCCCCCCCCCCCCCCCCCGGCCCAGACGAAGAGTGAGGAGAGCAAGAGATGGGAGTAGCATGGGGGACGGCCCCCCACCCCCAAAATAAGACCCTACCCCGGAGGAGAGAAAGAAAGACGCAGCTACACATTCCCATTTTTCTACAGGGAGCAAAACACATGGGCAAAATGGCAGGTAATCCAGGATAAAAAAGCAAGGGGAGGAAAGAACTTAAAGTGACGTAGCAACCGTAACCAGGCGGATGCAGCAGCAACGTTTTCCCCATTCACATAGGACTCTGAAAGCAGCAGCGGGAAACCAAGGAAACAAAATGGCTCTGCGACAAAGGAGCATGAGTCATGGTCTGAGCTCCTCCCTCTAACAGGATGGGGGTTCAGTGGCTGGATTGTTGTCATGGCAACCCTGAATAAACCAAACGGTCACTGGTGGGTTTTTCCAAACCATCGGAGGGAGAAGTTCAAGACACGCGGAGAGAAAATAAACGGTGAAACGTTCCCCTACACCTGCAAAGTTTCATGGTGGGCCCAGATCAGACCAGACTCTGACCATGTGAATTGCTAATGGCATAGCCAGACCATCGTTCACACTGTGGCACATGCAGTGGAGAGGGTCAACAGCTTCCAGCATTCGTGTTTTGGGTTGTTTGTTGGTTTCCTGGTGTGCAGCTGAGTTACATGATGGCTCGTAGTGTGTGTTAAGACATGCTGCCATGCTAGCATGCAACTGTGAGTGTGTTGGGTAAAGGAAGGCAATATTGCAAAAGGCCGTGATCTACAGTTACACAGGATTGAGTCATCATCTGCTCATTCCTCTGGTCCTGAGACCTGAGTTCACTGCAGATTGGACACTGTCCCTC
This sequence comes from Albula glossodonta, assembly GCA_019788955.1. NCBI lineage: Eukaryota > Metazoa > Chordata > Actinopteri > Albuliformes > Albulidae > Albula > Albula glossodonta. The sequence continues at coordinate 1,509,111 of JAFBMS010000093.1, forward strand.
CTGAACTAGGACCAGGTGTGAAGTGTTCTTCTGTGCGACACACAGAGCAGTTAATGGTTTGCATGTGTGTGTCCGTGCATAAGTGATCATGTGAGAGAGTGAGTGTCCGTGTGTGCATGTAAGAGTCTCTAGTGTGTTTGTGTGTGTGTGTGCGCATGTGTGTATTATTGTGTGTGTGTGTTTGTGTATTTGTGAATGTGTCTGTGTCTGTGTGAGTGTGCGCGTGTGTGAGTGTGCGTATGTGAATAATTGTGTGTGTGTATTCGTGTGTGTGCGCATGTATGAATGTTTGTGTGTGTGTGTGTGTATGTGTGAATGTTTGTATGTGTGTGTGTGTGTGTGTGTGTGTATCTGTGAATGATTGTGTGTGTATGCTGCAGATTCGGTCTGAACTGGACCCCTCACATTGGCCTGGTTGAGCTACCTGGGCTGGTTCTCTTCTCCAATGGAGAAGGACAGATCCAGGATTTCGTCGGCGACCCAGTTTGAGTCTCTCCTCTCTGAGCAGCTGCGCGGCAGAGAGGTAGGGGGAAGAAAATAAACCCTTCATCACAACAAGCACAACGCAAACAAACGAACAAACAAACAAGGACACACACAAATAAACATACAAACATAAAGGAGAAAACACAAGAACCAAACAAAGAAGTATACACAAGCCCAACCATGCTAGCCTCATCCTTTATGGACAAGCAAACTACACATCTCTGAGCTGGGGTCCACATATCTCCTGACAGAGTGTTATATTTTCAGGCGTGTGTGTGAGTGAGGCAGAGAGTGTGAGAGAGTGTTATTAATTAAATACTGATTACTGAAAAAGTCACAGTACGTAACTACAGGGAAACAGGAGACGACACACAAGAGGCAACACAATGCTAGGTTAATGTGAAACACTGAACACAGTCTCTCTCTCTCTCGCTCTCTCTCATATATTTTATTAGAATGAAGGTCTTGGGCTGTATGTTTAACACAATAAGGAGTGATTAGTGATGTAGAAGGGTTAGAGCGATCAGTCTGAAATAATGTTACAAAATGAAGGACAGCAATTAGTACTGAAAGCATCAAGGCAAACAAATTAATGTTTGCACAGTGTTTATGAATTTATTATTAAGGAATTTAATGGGACCGGTGAAGCTGCTGTCATAATTCTAAACCCTCTTTCTCACTCACTCTTTCCTTTCTCTTTCTCTCAGTACTTCACTTGTTCTCTCGCTTTCTCATTCCTACTTCTCCCACAGCACCTCCCCAATCTCTCCCCCTTCTCTCTCTCAAGCCTCTACTGGTGCTCCAGGATTCCTGTATTCCTCAGTGTGGTTGACTCTCTCCCTCCCTCTCTCCCTCTCTCCATTCCTCCTTGCTCCCTCGCTCTCTCACCTCTGGTGGTACTCCAGGGTTTGTTCCTTGGTGTGGTTGATGATGAGGAAGGGGGCAGCACCGTCGTGGTAGTCGGAGAAGCGGATCACGGTGGAATGCTCCGACAGGTTCACGTCCACAATAATTCCGCCCAGCTGGAGCAGAGAGCAGAGACAGGGGACGTCTCAAGTTGTAAGGAAGTGCAGCATTGGGCAGGGTTAGTAAAGGGGCGGGGCTCACTGTGTTGTCCAGGTGTGGCAGTTGGTGGGTTATTAAGGGGTGGGGCTAGTAAAGAGGCGGAGCTCACCGTGTTGTCCAGGTGCAGCAGCAGGCAGTTCTCCTGCTGGTGGAAGTTGATGGTGTGTGGGGTGGAATGGCAGCCGTCCACCTTCACCTTCAGCTTCTTACTGTCCTTCTCCGGCCAGAACGGGACCGCCACCTGCTGTGGGACAGAGTTACTCTCCTGCCTGTAACAGCGTGTGCATGCGCATGTGTGGGTGTGTCAGGTGTGAGAGTGTAAGTCACCTGGTCGGGCCGGGCTTCAGTCCAGTCCTCTTGGTCCTCCTGGACCTCCTCGCTGACTCTGATGGTGTGCTTGGTCCGGTTAACCAGCAGGTAGAATGGCACAAAGGTCACGATCCGAGTCAGGCTGAAACTGCTGGCGTCAATCTTTACCCCCACCTACATGGGCGGGAGGGGAAAAACACCACCCAATACAGCCCAGTCACACCGGGTCCCCAAACATCTGATCACTACTGATCAGAGACAACACTCAATCACTATTGATCACTACAGATTACAGATGACATTACATCATGGCAGAATCAATATTCTCCAGGTGTATAGGTTTGAACGCTCACCAGGTAGTCTTTGTAGCCGCCTTTGCATTTGACGTCTCCGTAGCTGCCCACTGTGTCCAGGGAGAAATCGTCTGAGAGGTCGCTGTCCGACACCATGAGCCGAACCTTTAACACAGACACGCTCTGATCAGCCAATCACCAGCCACTAATTCGGTTTACACAGACCTAAAGTAGGTTAAAATGTAGATTTCACATGCTTATAATGCACAGTAAAGTGTTGGAATGGCCCAGCACAGACTCTCATGCTGTAGGTTTAATCATTCTGCAACCATCACAGCATCTTACAAATATCCAAGTGAACTTTCCACCTGAGTGATGCTGCAACCAATCACACACTACCCTGAGGGGCCACCAGCCAATTCCATTCCACCCTGCAGGGCTGCCACCCAGTAAAACGCTGCCCTGCAGTTTGTCTGGCCAATCATATGAAACCCTACTACAGCTGTCAACTGATTACATGTCACAACGTGGGGCTGCCAGCCAATCGCGTGCTGTCCGGTGGGCTGCTGGCCAATCACGCTCGTGCACCAATTCCATGCTGCCCTACCTTGTTGTTCTGCAGGAAGTTGCGGGGTTTGAAGCTGAAGAGCAGGGGCATGTCGTAGTCCAGCGGGTGCTTCCTGTGGATGTCGTCTGCCTTGTACTGCAGCAGCCGGCCAGTCTTATTGACCATCCAGTAGGGTGAGTGGATGGCCACCACGGTCTGGCCAGGGTCATAGGCCACGTGGACGGCAATGTCCAGCTCAGCCGTGCTCTTCCCGCCCTCCCCACTCTCGTCCTCGGCCAGGGAGCGGAACACGATGAAGGTGATCTCGTCCTGGCCAGTCTGCAGCAGGTACTCCCCTTGCCAGTCCTGGTTCAAGTAGTCTCGCAGCGTCAGCTGCAGTTGAGACCTGTCCATCACGGCCGTGTGGATCTGCGCAGAGTGTCCTGCCTCCAGCGTCGTAGGGACAGAGTCCACGTTCTCCTGCAGCCAATCAACACACAAGATGATGAGGGAGTGATGAGTCTTCACTTCATAGCTAGTAAACATGAAGGACACTAAGAGGAGTGGATTTTCTGTTTGACCAAACATAGAGGGTAGGGGGTAGGGAGCAGGAAGTAGGGGGTAAGGGGTAGGGAGCTAGTGGTAGGGAGTAGGGGTTAGAGGGTAAGAGGTGGGAGTAAGGGGTAGGGAACAGGTAGTATGGGCTAGGGTGGTAGGGAGTAGGGGGTAAAGGGTAGGGGTAGTTGGCAGTTACCTACAGGAAGAAGGTGAGGGGTTAGGCAGTAAGAGGTAGGGAGCAGGTGGTACGGGCTAAGGAGTAGGGGGTAAGGGATAGGGAACAGGTGGTAAGGAGCAGGGATTAGGGGTAAGGGATAGGGGGTAGCTGGCAGTTACCTGCAGGAAGATGGTGAGAGAGTAGGGCAGTAGATTCCTCAGCAGCACGGTGGGCCACAGGTGTAGTATGTAGGGCTCGTCGTAGGGCTCGTCAGTGCCGTGGGAGGTCAGCGTGTCCTTGTGCGGCACCATGTTGACCATCATGACGCGGTCGGGGGAGCCGCTGAGCCGGCAGGTCTGCTGGATGCACTTACCCGTGTGCTGGCTCATGCTGTCATAGCTGAACCCCTCAGAAACCTCGTACAGCTCCCCCCCCTCTGTCACCGGCTGCAGGCTTAGCATGGACCTGCAGCACACCGCATACACACACTGTTACACACAGTTAAAGACCTGCAGCACAAAGCACACACAGTAAAAACACACACAGTGCAGACTGCAACACACACAGTGCAGACCGTAACACATACAGCACACAACCCAGACGGCAGCCCATGTGTGTGTTCAGGTGACACACCTGTAGGAACCCAGTGGTATGCAGAACTCCTCCTTGGGCAGCGCGATGCCCAGTGCTGTGGCTCCCTCATACACCCGGAACGGGATGGAGAAATAGTTTATGATCTGCAGGGAGAGAAGCCACTATCAGAGGGAAGGAGAGTCAGGGGCCCTCAGAGGGAGGGAGAGTCAGGGGCCCTCATAAGGGGGGAGAGTCAGGGGCCCTCATAAGGAGAGAGAGTCAGGGGCCCTCATAAGGGGGGAGAGTCAGGGGCCCTGAGAGGGAGGGAGAGTCAGGGGCCCTGAGAGGGAGGGAGAGTCAGGGGCCCTCATAAGGGGGGAGAGTCAGGGGCCCTCAGAGGGAGGGAGAGTCAGGGGCCCTCATAAGGAGGGAGAGTCAGGGGCCCTCAAAAGGAGGGAGAGTCAGGGGCCCTCAGAGGGAGGGAGAGTCAGGGGCCCTCAGAGGGAGGGAGAGTCAGGGGCCCTCAAAAGGAGGGAGAGTCAGGGGCCCTGAGAGGGAGGGAGAGTCAGGGGCCCTCATAAGGGGGGAGAGTCAGGGGCCCTCAGAGGGAGGGAGAGTCAGGGGCCCTCAGAGGGAGGAAGAGTCAGGGGTCCTCAGAGGGAGGGAGAGTCAGGGGCCCTCATAAGGAGGGAGAGTCAGGGGCCCTCATAAGGGGGAAGAGTCAGGGGCCCTGAGAGGGAGGGAGAGTCAGGGGCCCTCATAAGGAGGAAGAGTCAGGGGCCCTCAGAGGGAGGGAGAGTCAGGGGCCCTCAGAGGGAAGGAGAGTCAGGGGCCCTCATAAGGGGGGAGAATCAGGGGCCCTCATAAGGGGGGAGAGTCAGGGGCCCTCAGAGGGAGGGAGAGTCAGGGGCCCTCAGAGGGAGGGAGAGTCAGGGGCCCTCAGAGGGAGGGAGAGTCAGGGGCCCTCATAAGGGGGGAGAGTCAGGGGCCCTCAGAGGGAGGGAGAGTCAGGGGCCCTCAGAGGGAGGGAGAGTCAGGGGCCCTCATAAGGAGGGAGAGTCAGTGGCCCTCAGAGGGAGGGAGAGTCAGGGGCCCTCGTAAGGGGGGAGAGTCAGGGGCCCTCAGAGGGAGGGAGAGTCAGGGGCCCTCAGAGGGAGGGAGAGTCAGGGGCCCTCATAAGGGGGGAGAGTCAGGGGCCCTCAGAGGGAGGGAGAGTCAGGGGCCCTCAGAGGGAGGGAGAGTCAGGGGCCCTCATAAGGGGGGAGAGTCAGGGGCCCTCAGAGGGAGGGAGAGTCAGGGGCCCTCATAAGGGGGGAGAGTCAGGGGCCCTCAGAGGGAGGGAGAGTCAGGAGCCCTCAGAGGGAGGGAGAGTCAGGGGCGCTCATAAGGGGGGAGAGTCAGGGGCCCTCATAAGGGGGGAGAGTCAGGGGCCCTCAGAGGGAGGGAGAGTCAGGGGCCCTCAGAGGGAGGGAGAGTCAGGGGCCCTCATAAGGAGGAAGAGTCAGGGGCCCTCAGAGGGAGGGAGAGTCAGGGGCCCTCATAAGGGGGGAGAGTCAGGGGCCCTCAGAGGGAGGGAGAGTCAGGGGCCCTCAGAGGGAGGGAGAGTCAGGGGCCCTCATGACTGAATGAATGCGTGTGAAGAATGAGTACAGGTAAAGTATGAGGGCAGACAGCAGCACTGACCTGGAAGGGCGAGCGGATCTTGACGTACTTGCTGCCCTGCTCAGAGTAGATCTGGCAGACGAGGAAGCGGGTGACCCCTGAGTCTTTGTGCAGCACGCTGTACATGCCCCGCCCCACCTTTATCAGTGGGATGATGCTGGCAGCCGTGTGCCCCACAGGAGCTGGGGAGGGATGCCAACCAGTCAGCGAAAGAGAGTGCACAATGTGTGTGTGTGTGCGCGCGCGTGTGTGTGTGTGTGTGTGTGTGTGTACAGTGTGTGTGTGGGTGTGTACAGAGCATGTGTCTGTGTGCATACTATGGCACACTCACTGGGCTGGATGTAGTAGTCCTTGCCGCTCAGGCTGGTCATTGCACTGAACTGGTCGCTGCCAGTGATGCTGGAGGTATAGTCCATGTTCAGGCTCTCTCCGTCCTGCAGCTCCACCTGCTGGTCACTGGAGGTTTTGTCGATGGGGCTGAAGGTCTCACTGTGCAGGACGGACACGGCCAGACCCAACCTGTTCTTGACCACCAGCGGTGCCTGGTCCTTCTGGAAGTGCTCGGCCGTCTGGCTCGCGGCCTCCGCAAACGCCTGACAGTTTCACACGCATTGCATGCTTAATACGTCTTCATTTGCACTTACTGTAATGAATGTGATGTCCAATACTGTAGCTTTAAACATACAGCAAACAAGATGGGGGATAAATCTGATAATGCATTCAAAACTCTCCTGCTCTTACCGTGCCCAGGTTACTGAGCATGCCCAGTCCGCACTTGGACAGCGTGATGTTGAGCTGGTCCTTCGAGCTGATGCAGATGACGGTCTTGTAGTCAGGGATGTTGTAGTCTACTTCATCAGACAGCCCTGTGTTCTTCACCGGCTTCTTCTTCATCTGTCAAACACAAAACAACATTAACCCAATATCTTGTATCTCATCCCAGCATCAAGCACAAGGACTAGGCTGTAGTTTCTGCACATGCACAGGGATTGTGGTGTTGGTTTGCACATGCTCAGTGTGGTACCTTGAGCCCCAGGGTCCACGGGCGGAACCCGTCTCTGGTCTCGTCCTCCAGCGGCTCCAGCAAGGGCTCCCAGACTCCCATCACCTCGTTATAGTAATGTACCTGCACACACACACACACACACACACACACATAGAGGCTGGATTAGAGGCTATATTAGGCTGAGGTTGCTCAATAGGTAAATTAGTGTCACAGGCAATGGCTAGAGGCTCTGTACAGGAGGCTTTGAGTTAGAGGATTTGCACTGGAGGTTGTCTTTTAGAGGCTCTGTGCTGGAGGCTGTGTGCTAGAGGCTCTGTACTGGAGGCTGTGTGCTAGAGGCTCTGTACTGGAGGCTGTGTGCTAGAGGCTCTGTACTGGAGGCTGTGTGCTAGTGGCTCTGTACTGGAGGCTCTGTGTTAGAATCAGAGGCTACATTAGAGGCAATGTGTTGTACCTCCAAATTGAGGTTGCTCTGCAGGTTGATCAGGGTGCTCCAGTTCTTCACCTCCCCGTGGAAGGAGGACTTGGCCAGCAGCATGGGGACGGTGCGATGGCCAACACCGGCCTCCAGGGTCAGGCAGATGGAGCTGATGTCCATTCGCAGAGACTCTCCCTGGGGTACCAAAGGGGCCAAGCTCTGGGCATCCTCCTCGCTCTCCTCCTCCAGGAACCACAGCTTCAGCTCCTGCCAGCACTTCCTGTCCCACAGGTTGGGCGGGACCGGGCTGTCCAGCTCCTGGGGGGTCTCTGCCACGGGGGTGAGTGCAGACTGGATGGTGATCACTGTGTTTATGATGATGGGGGACACCTGGAGGCACAGGTATATCCAACAATGTCACAGAGAGAACAGCCAATCAAAAGAGAGGGCCAGTATCAAGCATGGCCGCCTACATCAGAGCGCCAACATCAAACATGGCTGCCTGTTTCGGTGTGCCAGTATCAAATATGGCCGCATACCTCAGAGTGTCAGTATCAAACATGGCACCTACCTCAGAGTGCCAGTGTCAAACATGGCCACCTACCTCAGAGTGCCAATATCAAACATGGCTGCCTATCTCAGAGTAACAGTGTCAAGCATGGCAATGCACCTTGAGGGTGAGGGCGCTGATATTGAGCTCCAGGGCCTGGGGGCTGGTGGGGGACTGCGTGCTCTGGAAGAACACCTGGCAGGGCAGCAGAACGGTGGTCAGGTTGTTCTTCCTGCCCTCGCGGAGAAAGGGGCAGGCCACCACCTTCAGGTCCTTGATGGCAGCGGTCATGGTGCTGCCGTCGGGGTCTGTCCGCATCAGCAGCTCGCACTGTGTAGTCATCACCAGGGCGGGGGCGTCAGCCCGTGTCAGGTCTGCCACAAACACTATTTCTGGGTTCCGCACCACCACGTTCATCTCTGTCTTAGCCACGACCGCGGGGACTGGCGGTGCTAGAGACATGGAGACACACCATGATCACACACACTCTCACACCCACTGCTAAGAACACACTCACACATACACACATACACACACACACAGCAGTGAGTGACACTGACCTGCTTCCTTGGAGGAGGATGCGGTGGGTTTGATGTTTTTGGGCGGTGGGGAGGAGAAGCCCTGCTGGCTGGCTTTGATGAATATGTCTGCGACGGTGAGCAGAAACTCCATGCTGGCGCACAGGTAGATCTCCTGCACCACTGTGTCCAGGACCGTGCCCTCCCTGCCCTTCTTATAGTTCACTTCCGCCATCACATTCCGCTCTGCCCCAGGCTTCATCTCCAGCATCCTGACACACAGGGGAGAGGCACAGTGACACATGGTGCTGCACTACAGGCTGCTATGCTATGCTAAACTACACCGAATTATACTAAACTGCGCTACGCTAAACTACACTGAATTATACTACACTGCGCTATGCTTAACTACACTGAATGACATACTACTACACTATGTTATGTTACGTTAAATGATGCTGTTCACAACAGTGAATTTCTCTACACCTCGCTACAATATGCTAAACCTTAACCTTGCCATGTTTTTCCTCATTTGGAATCACAAGTAAAGCCTTGAGTCACCACAACAACAGCGTAAAATATAAACCCTCCTTTTAATCTGTGGGAAATGTCTGATGATGTTACCCATAAATCTCTCTGAGAGCATAAATCTCAGCAAACTCCAGCCTGAGTTTTCACTCCAGCTGTGTGCAGATCCCTCTCACGTTGACTTCATTCTTTACTCTCACTGACGTCGTCATACTTCACTAGCTCTCTGAGGAGCTCGACATCCCGCCAATTTCACACAAATCCCTGACATGCATCCAGATGTGGGAAAGTAGGGCGGCATGCATTAGAATACATTACTGTAGCGCTAAAGTGGTGCGCCAGCTCGCAAAACTAACACTCAGCACTTTCACTTCCTCTCTAGCACAGAGCAGTGCATCGTGGGTCTTCTTCTGGCAGGATCTCCATCTGGCAGCAATTATTTACACCCAGGTCAAGCCTCTCACTGGTTCTGTGTCGAATACATAATCTATCTGGCCTGGGTCACTATCTGGCAGATCAGAATTTGTCAGTGTTTGTGTATAGCAGTTACCTACCTGGTCTGGGTCACTATCTGGCAGGATCTCTATCCGGCAGCAATCAAACACAGGTCATGCAGAGTGACTGAGCTACAATTGGCAAGAAGTTACAGTACCTTGCTGTGATCTTCTTGACTCTCAGCCGCTTGTCGTCCAGAATGCAGTTGGCCAGTTTGACGGACGCCTTCATGGAGCTGTCGGAGAACATCTGCACGGCGGTGGAGATGGTGCCCAGCCTGAACTCTGCCAGCATCAGCTCCTCTGCCCGCGAGTCCAGCAACTGCACACCCTGAACACACAGCGAATCAGTCTCAACACACACACTGGATCAGCGAATCAGTCTCAACACACACAGTGAATCAGTCTCAGCACACACAGTGAATCAGTCTCAACACACACAGTGAATCAGTGAATCAGTCTCAACACACACAGCGAATCAGCCTCAACACACACACTGGATCAGCGAATCAGTCTCAACACACACAGCGAATCAGTCTCAACGTACACAGTGAATCAGTGAATCAGTCTCAACACACACAGTGAATCAGTCTCAGCACACACAGTGAATCAGCCTCAACACACACACTGGATCAGCGAATCAGTCTCAACACACACAGCGAATCAGTCTCAACGCACACAGTGAATCAGTGAATCAGTCTCAACACACACAGTGAATCAGTCTCAGCACACACAGCGAATCAGTCTCAACACACACACTGGATCAGCGAATCAGTCTCAACACACACAGTGAATCGGTCTCAGCACACACAGTGAATTAGTGAATCAGTCTCAACACACACAGCGAATCAGCCTCAACACACACAGTGAATCGGTCTCAGCACACACAGTGAATTAGTGAATCAGTCTCAACACACACAGCGAATCAGCCTCAACACACACACTGGATCAGCGAATCAGTCTCAACACACACAGTGAATCAGTGAATCAGCCTCAACACACACAGTGAATCAGTGAATCAGTCTCAGCACACACAGTGAATCAGCATTATCAGCTTTTTTGGGGTGCAGTAGGGGTGTACCTCGATCCCTGGGGGGCTGTACAGGACCAAGGTCATGGAGTCAAACTTGAAGTCCAGTTTCAGTGTCGTCTTCAGTTTGGTGGCTTTGTGAGTTTCAACCACTGCGGCAGTCACCACGGTGTTCACTGGAGGGACAGGCACACATACGCATACACACACACACAAACACACGCACATACACACACGCATACCCACACACAATTAGAGCGATTAGGTGGTGCTGCTCCACTCTTAGGGGGAGAACCGAAGAAGCCCTATCAACATATCCAGCTATATCAGGGCATGCTATGGGCATGACTATGTGTTTGTGTTCGTATGTGTGTGTGAGTGTGTGTATGAGCATGTCTGTGAGTGGTTAAGGGCGTGTGTGTAGTGATCTGCTGCGTACAGTAGGGCTATGTGTGCGTGGCCATGAGGCAGGGTCGTGGGGCGTGGCAGGGGATGTACCTCCGGGATGGGAGGTCTGGGAGTCCTTGGCGGACACGGTGTCTGATTTGTCCGCCGCAGGAGGGGGAGGAGGAGGGACAGCATCCGACGTCTCAGACAGATTCTCACTGAGAGTCTTCAGCACCACCGTCATGTCCTCCTGACTGAGGACCAGCTACAATACACACACATAATACTCCAATATCCTCCTGACTGAGGACCAAACATAATCCATGCACACACTAGAGCTGGGCAATATATCGGATATATTAGATATACTCAATATTTTTTTCCACAAGATACAAGAAGTTGCCATATCTTAATATTGAATTAGATTTAGTTTGCATTGTAATCATTTGTGTGTTTGTTTCAAAAGTTGGCTGTGTTAAAGGGCAGAGGCTCTCTCACTTGTGCGCTCTCTCTCTCTCTCTCCCTCTGAAACCCTCTCAGACACTCACATCACTGTTCTCACACCCATCAATCATTGTTGTGTCAGGTGTCCTGACAGTTCAAAATGGGAAAGAACCGTGAAGAACAGGCTGCTAGAGCTGAAGACGACCAAATTCCGAAACAGTCACATGTCTGTTGTATGGAAGTTGTTTGGATTCAGGAGGGAAGATGTGCAACAGAGTACAGTCTTGTGTAAATTCTACCAAAAAAAGTGCCAAAAAACACAGCAACAAAGGTAGCAGTGGCATTTTAGATAAAACATTACAATATCAAGATATACATCATATATGGCAATTTTTAAAAAAAAACATTGAGATATTGTCTTTAAACCATATTGCCCAGCCCTCTAACACACAAAACTGTAATATCCACCTGACTGACGACCCAACACAATACACAGACACACACAATACTGTGATATCCTCCTGACTGACCAGCTACAATACACACATACACACAGGACTCACACTCATGGGTTTGAGGCGGGCAGTGATCTCGATGTCGGGGATGCTGTGGTACCAGGATGCAGAGAGGTTCCGTTTGATCGACAGGTCCAGACTGACTGGCTTCAGTAGCTGGATCTCACTGCAGAACTCTCCGCCCTCAAACGCCGTCCTGACAAACACAGACACACACAGAGACCCTCTAAACCTCTAACCTGTGCGTCCACACACCTCCATCTCTCTTTCTCCTCCCTCTCTCCCCCCCCCTCACCTGTACATCTTCATATCGCTGAGGCCGACCTTCATGACGTCTATGATGGGCGGTATCTTGGTGTGTGTTTTGGACTGCACCATGTAGAAGTGGTTCTGCACGGTGACCAGACCAAAGTCAGCCACGATGACATTGGTGGAGACGGAGGACTGGGGCAGGAAGACCACGGGCGCTTTCACGTCGATGTCCAGCGAGATTCGCGTGCTGCGCTCGGCCAGCTCCATCACGCCCGTGGCGGCTTTGCCGGCTGCCTGCACTGTGGCCTCGGCCAGAGCCTCCTTTGCCGTCTGGAAGTTATTCACAAATGCCTGCAGGAGGAGCCCACGGCAGTTAGAGCCACGCCCACAACACCTGTGTTTCCCTGGCCACGCCCACAATGCCTGTGTTTCCCTGACCACACCCACAATGCCTGTGTTTCCCTGGCCACGCCCACAATGCTTGTGTTTCCCTGGCCACGCCCATAACACCTGAGTTTCCCTGGCCACGCCCACAACACCTGCGTTTCCCTGGCCACACCCACAACACCTGAGATTCCCTGGCCATGCCCACAACACCTGCGTTACCCTGGCCACACCCACAACACCTGAGATTCCCAAGCCACGCCCACAACACCTGTGCTTCCCTGGCCACACCCACAACACCTGTGTTTTCCTGGCCATGCCCACAACACCTGTGTTTCCCTGATCACGACCAAACACCTGCATTTCCCTGACCACACCCACAAGCCACTGCTGTAAAAGGGAGGGTGCTGCTGCTCACCAGAATGGAGGAGATGAACTTGTTGAGGAAGATGACCTGGATGCAGCCCACTGTCAGCTGGACGCTGCTGTCCACGATGCTCATGTCCGTGTAGGCGTCCCCCTGGGTGGCGTCCACGTGATTCACCATGCGGAAGTCAAACACCTCCTTCCCCGCGATAGACACCGCCTGGGGACCAAGCACAGCCACTCTCACCCATTAGCCACGCCCACTTTCTATCTGTCGGACACACCCACTTGTAAGCCACACCTATATATCAGCCACACCCACAAGTCACAGTTAAGTGTTGCCCACCAGTCACCTGTGAGCCACACCCACCTGTCACCGAAGCCCACCTGTTAGTCACACTAACCTGCTCGCCCTGCATACCTGTCACCCACACTGAAATGTGAGACACCAGTCACCAGTCAGCGATACCGACATGTTAGTCACACTCACCTGTTAGTCATGCTTACCTGTCACCTGTCAGTCACACCCGCCTGTTCTTATAAAACAATTCACTTTGCTGTCATCAAAACATACAACTTACTTTCGAGTCCGGAAATCCAATTGAGACAACAAGCTATGAGATCAAGCAAAATAAAACACGCTCACATACGCTAAAGTTACGGTAGCTACGTTTGCACTTGTTGTAGCTTAGTTATTAGCAGGGTTCAAGATGGAGTCAACAATATGTAGGCCCTACCCAACCCATGTAGGTGGTATAGGGGACTCATACCACCTGAACTGAAATGCTTTGCTAAATCTGCTCCTGTACACACAGACAAGCAGAGGTATATGGACACACAATAGCCTGTATTTAGTTTTTATGGACAGAACTGCAGAGAGTGGGGAGTTCTCTTATTGTTGCACAGAAATTTATAACTAAATGTAATCTTCCTTATTTATTGCGAGATAACATGAATCACTATATCTACACTATCAATATAACCAATATCAGCCAGCAAGTGAAACAGCCATGCTCGTTAAACTTGAATAATAAATATTATGTGGTTGAAAACAGAATGACCCCAGATTTGATTTAACAAACTTCTGACATGCTGAATTTAACTAATAATAAGATTTCTGCATTTTAAATTTTTTTATTGTGTGTCTTTACACTCCTGCATTTGCCAGCTGCTAGTTTTGAGCCGACGGCAGTTACCTACCCGGAAGTGTTGCTTTGGCTTTTATTTAAGAGCATTCTGATTCCGTCTACTGGAGGGATAAGTGTACAGGGGAGCCAGGGTGATGTCATAAACAGGAGACATCAAGAGTGTTGTCATAAAAAGCAGACATCCAGACTGATGCCATTACAATTACAGACTCTCTACAAATATATAATATAATGACAGTGTGTGGACTGGGAGGTGAACCTCAACAGCAAGGCTGGTAGTGAGAACACCCATACTGGGTGTAGATTATATGCTGGTCTGTGTAGATTATGGGCTTGTCTGTATAGAGTATGAGCTGGTCTGAATAGATTATGAGCTGGTCTGTAATTCACCTTCTTGTACAGGGCCTCTTTGTCACAGTCGAGGATGACAATGTTCTTCAGGTTGGCTGATACCTCCACCGCTTTCTTCTTCATGAGAACTTCAGACACCAACCCTGAAAGTATCACCCAGTTTTACTATTATTATTATTAGTACTGTACTTCAGGCTTTCGCAAAGACTTCAATAACAGTCCCTGCAAATCTATGCAGTAACCAAAAACAACCACAAGGTGGCACCAATTACTGTACATTCTTACAACAATGTCACCAGTGACCACTCTATGCTTCCATTTTCTCAGCGTTTCTCTGAGTGAAATCAGGAAGTAAGTTAGGCTGAAGTGAACATATGAAGAATAGAAAAATTTCTAACAGCTAATCTTATTTGCATTACATCAATTGAAGAGTTTCAGCCAGTTTTGTGCCAAATTAAAAACATGACACAGAGCTACCAGACACTAACAGTGAAAAACAGGTGAGTTTACTATTCATGTACCACTTAAAAATATCAGAAATGGAGAAACAAGGTATGTTTTACGATGTTGACTTTTCTCAGGGGGTTGGGAGGTTGGGGGTGATGTCTGCGGTATCCATGCGTATGTGCGTGTGTGTGTGTGTGCATGTGTGAGTGAGTTTGTGTGCGAGTGTGTGTGAATGAGTGTGTGCGTGTGTGTGTTTGCGCGCGTGCGCGTGTGTGTGTGTGTGTGTGCGTGTGTGCGCCATACCCTCAATGCTGATCTCAGAGATGCGTGCCTTCTGCCCCCGGATAAACACCTTGAGGCAGGACAGGTCGGCTCTGATGTGCAAATTCACCACGTCCTCAAATTTAGACTTCTTAGGTGCTGGAGAGGATCAGAGAGGGAGAGAGAGAGAAAAGGAAGAGAGGACAGTGCTTATTCTTCATTTTTATTCATCCAAAAGGACCCGTCATGTTGTTGTGCATTGTCACCGTGAGCAACAAAGCCTTTGATGTGTATGTGATAGGTCCTCCCTAAAGAACATGACTGATCGTCATGGAAACTAGAGACAGAACAGAGACCTACTGAGAATGACTTCCAACTTAAGAAGCTCCTGAGTGAGAATGGAGAGAGAGACAGACAGACAGGGAGAGGGGAGGTGGGTCCAGGGGCAGGAGGTGGGGGTGTGGAGGAGAGAGAGAGAGAAAGTGAGACATGGCCGTACTGATTCTCTTGGTGATGGTCGTCTCCTCCTTCTTCTCCTCCTCCTCCTCCTCAGGGATTGTGGGTAGCTCCTCCGGTGCCTCCTGCGCCTCCTTCTTGGGGGGGGGCATCAGGTGGGTGAGGAAGTTCATGGCGTTCAGCAACGCCTCCACATGCAGGTGGATGTCCAGGGAGGAGAAATTCACCTGAGAGACAGAAAACGCACACTCAGTCAGTACACAGCCTGTACACACAAACACTATAACTGCACACAGTGAATACACACAAACACCATTACAACACACAGCATGCACACACAAACATTAATATTGATAGCAATGCTAGAAGTAGTGGTAACAGCAGTAGTAGCGGTAGCAGTAATAAAGGTGTAATTGTTTTGCCTGTACCTTAATTAGCTGCTCAGTGTTTTTGTAGAAGGTCTTGAATTCTGGTGCATTCTTGTCTGCCTGTAAGAGAACAAAATTCAGTATAATGACTGTCTCAGTCAGAGGGGAAGGTGACCATACTCTGTCTGGTCTAGGTCAGACGGGAGGGTGACTGTGTACCTTGATGTACTCCAGAGTGAGCAGGTCGTCCTCTGTGTTGTCCAGAGTGGTGATCAGGTGGACCGGCTTTGCCTCTCCGTCTGAGAGATAGGTGTAGA